>VTON01000159.1:0-242774 GCA_009617725.1 Hydropsyche tenuis | reverse complement strand
GCACCCTGATTGAGGGTCCGACGACAACCTAACCCAAGTCCCAGCTATATTTTCGTAGTTTTCTCATTATCCAACCTAACCTATCGTTGAATTTTGAATACATCTGCGAGAACCTAACCCAAGTCCCTCCGATATTATTTTAGTTTTCTCATTCAGCCTAGCTTCGATTTCCGATTTATTTTGAATAAATTCGTGACAACCTAACTTAAGTCCCGGCAATATTTTCGTAGTTTTTTATTAAACTAACCTTACCTTTCATTGAATTTTGAATACATTCGCGAGAACCTAACCCAAGTCCCGATTATACTTTCGTAGTTTTCTCATTATCCTAACCTTACCTATCGTTGAATTTTGAATACATTCGCGAGAACCTAACCCAAGTCCCGATTATACTTTCGTAGTTTTCTCATTATCCTAACCTTACCTATCGTTGAATTTTGAATACATTCGCGAGAACCTAACGCGATATTATCTTAGTTTCCTCATTCCACCTAGCTTCGATTTTCGATTTATTTTGATTAAATTCGCGACAACCTGACCCAAGTCTTGGCTATATTTTTATAGTTTTTTCATTATCCTAACCTAACCTATCGTTGAATTCTGAATATATTCGCGAGAACCTACCTACCTACCTGGGTTAGGTTCTCGCAAATGTATTCAAAATTCAACGATAGGTTAGGTTAGGTTAATGAGAAAACTACGAAAATATAGCCGGGACTTGGATTTGTTTCTCGCGAATTTATTCATCGTTCATCGATAAGTTGGGTTAGGTTAATGAGAAAACTACGAAAATATAGTCGATGTTAACTTTGTTATAACGTTGTTAACGTTGTTATAAACTACGTGAAACACTTGTTGTTAGTTATACTCGTATAATTGAATGGCATTGATGCCAGATTCTCAGGCGACAAATTATTTAGATATTTTATCTTTCGGTCTCTGCTTTTCGAACAAAGTTGGCGGTCAATTTAAATATTTAAATATCCAATTGTCGATTATTTTATGCGCAAACGTGTTTTAAAACTTAGGTCAATACATACGATGAACACATTTGTTTTGGATTTAAGGTGAAAAATTTTTAAGGTATTTTAATAATTTTTAAGATATTATATATAATATAATATTTTTTAAGATATTTTAGACAATGATATATTTTTCTCAATTTTACATTTATCAAGTCAAATGGTGTTCAGTTCGAATACATATTACATAGAAATATTTCCGTCAGTAAAATATAGATGGCATCTCGAATTTCAAATGAAAATAAGCAAATGAACCACCAGTATTTGGACGATTTATATATTATAATATTAATACAAAGTTATATTATTGATATTATTATTAATAATATTTTCAAATGTAATATTACATACATATATTTTATCAGTTTGTTAGGAAAATTTAATTCCATCTATGTTTTGCTTACCAAACTAAAATGATAAAAATATAAATACGAGTATATGAGGTCATAAAAAGTGAAGTATTGCCGCTAATTAATTAAAGTGTCGCCATTGAACCACTCGAAAGTCAATGGTTGTCGAGATAGTTCCGCTACTACCCGCTAGGTATTTCTACTACCGCTCACTAGGTGTCACTAGTCACACGGTGTTTAAATGTTAAACCTCAAACTTCATGTTAGTGCGCTTGTACTAAATAAAAATTATTTTTTACGCTTCTGCTGTGTGTGGTGGGTAGAACATGACGACAGCACAATTGTCGTACATGGAACGATCGTTCAAATGTCAGTTTTTATGCGCGTGTGTATCTTGAGTTAAACAGTTTTTTACGTTTCTGTTGTGTGTGATGTGTTGAACATGACGACAAAATGATCGGAACATTCGTCGAAATTGATCTTCATTTGTCGGACAAGCAATAACAACAGGATTCTTATGCTACAATGGATAAAATATTTAGTACACGCGCACTGATGGATGAAGTTTGCGGTTTGAGATTTAAACACCGTGTGACTACTGAGTAGTGAGCGTTTCGTTTAGATATCACATTCAGGTAACGTGATGTATTTACTTGATACAAATGAGCATCGAGTTTAGGATGAACGTATTTTCCCTTTAAATCCTTTGAAATCCTCAGGCTAGCGGACGGGCAAAAAGGTTTTGACCGCGTCCAATTTTACAGTACAAGTGCATCGTTAGTTGCAGATTTTCAAGACGCAGTCATAGTGAAAATGACAATACTGAAAATAAACCGCTCGGTTGTTGTACGTTCAAATAATACAAAGCTCCTCCGAGATATAATATAATACATTAACCGCGAAAGTTATCTAAAAAACGTAGCTTTTGAATAGTTTTTAACTGGTGGATTTTCAGACGGAAAACTTTGCTTATTTGAATATGAAACTGTGTTGGGTTCGGTTACGGATCGGAGACTCAATTCAGTATTGATAGAGACGATGATGTTTAGTTATAACAATATAATATATAGTAATAATACTTATAGCATTATAAACCGATAGTGAGTTTCTCATAATTTCGTGTTTCAAATGTGAATATATATTATAATATTATAATAAAAACAAATTTATGTTCCATTAAGTTCAAACGCTGAAATTGAAATTGTTCTGCCTATTGGTGAAAAAAAATATAATTTATATTTACCTATCTGCACTGTTATAAAAATAATTATGATTAAGTAAACGAAAATTTGTGAAGTGATTTTAATTATTGATGATATTTATAAGTCTCTCAGAGATGTTTTGTTTCAATTTAACATTAATCTCGATATGGATGTATGCAAAATGAAAAAGGATGTATAAGTTAATAATTTGACAATTATTATCAAATGTCGCCGATTTATCATATAAAACAAAATAATAAATCATTGTTTACTTTAGTTTTTGTATTTATTTTAACCCTTAAAATTTTTCGCATTTTAATGATATGATATTAATATATACATTTTTAAATAAATTTGTTCAATGCCGTGCAAAACAGTTCCACCCCATAGTAATAAATAAAATGAGAGTCGAAGGTCTCTGAGGGATAATTAAAATGAAAATAGTATAATTAATTTTAATTATGCATTATTTGATGCATTATGAAAGGATATAAATTTCGCATACCATAAATATTTAGGATTCTGACATTTGAATGGTCGGGTATGTTCTTTTAACATAAATATATATTTTTTCTGCTCGCAACGTTTGATCATGCACAGATCAAGGGAATTTTTCGGAAGGGTCTCGTTCTTCATTTTTTTAGAATCCTTTGAACGTATATGTATCGCGAATTCTCCTCGTTAACGTGCTCTTACACAAAGATGGGGGCACATACGCTCATACATTGCAATATGAAAATACGAAAAACAGTGCGTTTTATTCTGATATTTGTGTGAAGTTATGACACAGATCAACGAGCACGAGAAAATATCGATCTATATTATGGATGGATCAATATACAGTAACGGCCAATGAAATTACAGCACCTTGAAAAATTGACATTTTTATAAATTACGAACAGTTTTCAATATTTAAAAAATATATATTTATGTCTAATTTAAGAGGAAACAAAGCTCTATAAAATCAGAGAGATGTTGATTTGAAAAATTATCATCATACAGTCAATAAGCACCTTTTTTCAAATGCAGAAAATCGGCCGATATACCATGACACGAAAGAAATTATTTGATTAGTGATTTAAAAGCAAGCGTCAGAAATATTTTTATTTAATTTTATAAGGTTAAAGGCACTACTTTATTTTACAATACTTGCAATATTTATAACTACCCAATTTTACAGTGAACACAGCCCTTAACTTCTGAAGTACTTAGGTAACTGATTTTTTTTTAATATTTATCAAAAAGTTATGTTTTCATGCGTTTTCCTTGGATATTTTTTCCTCAATAATTTAAATGTAGCCTTGTTTTGATGTTTTAGGTTGTATTATTCATTGATGTATTACAATAGGGTAGAAATAAAAAATTCAGTTTAGCTTCCCGATGCTAATATACAAAGTTTTTTTACAAATTATTTTACTTCTTAAAATTAAAATTTTTTTCGAATAATTTTTTCAATTATTTTAGACCTAAACTATTGTGGCTATTTAAAAAATATAAAATCATAGTCTTCGGTTATGTGACTAGGCTCAAAACCGTTCTGAAAAATATGGTTACTGTAGTAAAAAATACACTTTTTTATAAATGATAAAAAAACTTTTTTTCAGTATTTTGAAATATTTTTAGTTTTCATCATTTCATCAATCAACTTAAAATAATGAATACTAGAATATAAAAAAAAACATCCCCAAATTATACAGTTTGCAGAAATCTTAACTGCTTCATATACCCTTTATTTGCTGCATCTTTCGCTAGTTTGCCATCGCATACTCGTGTTTCTGTTGGGTTAAAAAAAATAAAATTACTGCTATCAGAAAAATAATATTTATTTTAATTTGAAAAAGTTGTATTTTTATTTTTTCAACTCATCCTGTCAGTCTGGATTTCATTTTATTTGCCAAAAGTGGTGTTTTGCTGATATTGTTCTTTGTAATCAGCTTTTTCAAGGCCTTATACGTATCGTTTGAACTTTAATTGTTATTTTTATTTACTTATTTCAATTTTTTATTTATTTAATAAGTTAATTTGAATTTATTTTTTAAGTATTTTCGGAGTAATAATTTGTCTCGCCGCGTCATAGTACTTTTTACCGGTCTAAATCACCTACGAGGTTCCTAATTGCTAGATTTTTTCAAATTTTTAAAAATTGCTCAAAAATTAAACGGACATAACTCATATTTTCAAAAATATCAAGTGAAAACAGCCTATATTTTTTTTAAATCGAAAAACACTTCATTTTTTTCACTACAAATATCACGTAATTAAAAAAAATATTGTTTTACGCCAAAAACTTTTCCAAAAATCAACTTATCGTTTCGATATATATGTATATGTATATATATACATATATATATATATATATATATATATGTGTATATATAATATATATATATATATATATATATATATATATATATATACATATCATCATCATCATTATCAACATATACATCAATGCAGGATGAAGTCTTGTCAACTTGCGTTGGCAGTTTGGGCGGTACCTTATCACGTGTGCCCACCACGCTTCGATAAGGGGCAGGGAACATAAGAGCCAACTCCTCCCCATGCCAGCAGAGAAGGCTCTCGGACCATCGGAACGCGTATCTATGTGTCTGAATCCGGTCGCTGCTCAGTGAACATATCGCAATGATAGCCAGTGAGGGCAGACGAGACAGAGACTGAGCAGATTGCGTCCTCTCTGCCCGCTTTTGATCGCGTGGTCTCCAGCTGGCATCTGAGGCTAGCCGATGGCCCTACATGGTCCAGACCTCAGTACAGCACACCTCATTGGTCCTCGCCGTTACTTAAGATTTTTTGTTTTTGTTTTAGCGTTACTGTCTGGTCATGCGGTTGGTTATTTGGTACTTTACTCAGGCAATCCTTCCTCTAACAATAAGTGTTATGCATGCTATTCGGAGTCCGCATGCATACACATACCCACACATACATATACACACATACATGTATACATATACATGTATATACATACACATACACACACGTACACATGCATACACATACATGCATACAAACATACACGCATTCATACATACGTATTTTTCCTTTATTAAAGTTAATGAATATTCAAATTACAACTAACAATAAGTGAGTGAAATTATCTCGGAAAGCGTCTCGAGGATGCATATAATAGTGATTGTAAAAGTTTCTTCCAAAGATAGAAATATTGAAGTATACGAAAGTATATACAATTTTATTCGATTTTACGCTATTGCGAACGCCGCGTAGATATGCCGCGACGAGCATTTCCTGAAAGTATTTATCGTGATTCGATCTATGGGTTTAGTTGTAAGTATGAATTTAGATTTACGCAGGAAGTACGCACCGACACTTTTGGAATTTACTCGCGGCAGAAAAAAATTCGCGGTTCAAATAGGATTTTTTTTTTTTTTTTTTTTTCAGGAGTTTGGCGGTCGCGTATGAATAATAAAGATTTAGAAACACTTGTAATTTAATATAAAGTTGGAAAGCGCTGGAAACACTGCAAAAAAGAAAAAAAAAATGTGTAAAGGGACACGTCGAACGATTCCGGGATGTGTCGATCGATGCCAGATGTTTGAGCGTGTATTAGTTATCGCTCGTGTGAAATTACCGGCATTTTTGATATTGGCGATTTAGTTGGTATGCGATTAGTGGGTACTTTATGGATGGTGTGTTAGAGGAGGGGGGGCTATCAAAATTCTAAATAAGGTCTATAGGGGAAGTACAAATACTAAAAAAGATATTACTATAATACAAAGTTCACAAAAAGAACATTAATTGTTAAATCATGTCACCGATATTCCGTGAGGTGTCTAATTAATTAACACGCATATATTTCCCATGCGTCTTTGAAGGACGTGGTTATTTAATTTACAGACGATAGCAAGACATTATGATTATGTGATTTCGTCGGTAATTCATTTCAGTAATAATAGTAATAACACATGGTGGGCCCTTAACGAAAACTGCATGCGGGCCAAGTTTTCTAGATTCGTCCTGCTCGATGTAAACCACCCCTGCACAAATGCGAAAACACCAATAGGAACAAACCAGATGATCTCGAAGGACATATCATACAAAGGAACCGACCGTTTCCGAAGATTTTGAGTAATTCGACCCCCTTACCGACATCTGTCAGTGTTGTCTGTGTTATTTTTGAGCTATAATATTTGAACTTTTGTCGCAGGGTTGCCGATCGGCGGGTCGATTGATCAAACCTTTAAAGAATCGGATAATTTATTGGAAAAATTCCAGTTTAATAGATCCCTTAATCAAAGGGACCGGGTCTCAATGTACGATCAGGCAAACTATATCGAGCAGAGCAGAAAACAAGACAAAGACAAAACAGATGTCAATACATATAGATTTCTGCGTATTTCAGCAGCCGCTCACGAGGAATTATAATACATCAATTGTCAGAATTACGTACCGTTCCGTAAGTCGTTTGTCGCGGAATATAGTTTTTTAGCTAATGTAGTGTTAGTTTAATTATTTATACTGGCAAATTTGTGAGACAAAATACTAATTATTAGGTTCTACTACAAATTTTTTTTTTTTTTTTTATTTTTAGGTTCTACTACTAATTATTAGGTCCTACTGTTATTTACGACTATTCTATTATATATTAATTTGTCAATTTATCAGTTCAGATGTGCTGTGTCCATGTGAGCAGCTACATAGTTTGCGTCCCTTTTCTTTGTTCCCGGCCTTAGCTTGCTGTGTCTCTTTCTATCTGCTCAGGTATAGGAGTTTCGCACCCTACTCGTCTTCTTCGCGATGTTTGCAACACTCGAATTTGTAAGATTTGAAATGTGAATACGTGATTTGCGGTTGATTTATTGGTTAAAATGCTACTTTGAAACACTATAATATAGTCCATCAATCGAGTGGACATTGCTAACAAGTTAGATGCAAATAGAAAGATTAAGGGTTGAAAAAAAACTCGAAAACTCTGGGATCGTACCCACACACGTCTTTCCCGGTCGGCGGTCTGACCCGGAATCATATATACATATATATATATTTATATATATATATATATATATATATATATATATATATATATATATATATATATATATATATATATATATACATATGTCACTCATTCACATATTTTTTATTTTTTATTTAGAGATGGGGTCTCATGGTAGCGTATTAGCGTAATAATACAAAAAATAAATTTAGGTTAAACACACCGTGTGCATACTAACGTTAATTTTATTATTGAATCATCGTTAAGTTCTATAATAAAAATAAAACTATTTTGAAAAACAATGAAACTTTTTTGCGATTTCCATACATGCACACAACTCCCGTTTTAAGTAAAAAAAAAAAAAAACATGTGAATGAGTGACATTCGCAGCACAGGGAGCACATTTTTATCGTTGCGTCGTTTGTTGTCGAACATGAAAGGAATACTTTCATGACTACACTTAAAAACCGACGTTGTGTTTGTAACGCACGCATAGCTCGAATTTTGCGAATTCACGAGTTTTCGATTGAGCTTTCTGCTCAGACAAAGTGAACGATCCTTCCGCGGAGCGTATCGTGCCTTGGCTTTTTACCATTTTTGCAATTTGTCGGAATTCGATATACGTATGTATGTATAATAGTTATATGAGAAGCACGTGTTTTTATCCAAGTTGTATTTCTATTATTAAGTACTAGCGGTTAGTACCCGACGTGCTCGGGACTCTGTGAAAATAAATTCTTGCCAAATTTGGTGAAGATTCGTCTATCGGTTTAGGAGTTTATTGGATACATACATACATATATACATACACCGTTTGAGTTTTATTTATTATATAACATGCAGAGAATGACATAGAATGCACGTGATATGATCCGCAAGGTAAGTTCTGATTTAAAATCATAAAGTTTAGTTAAATTTAAACAAAAAAAAAACATGCGAAATCCTCAAAAGTTCAAATATAATATTGAATTGAACCCCTATTGACCGGAGACACGTTCGATCGGAAATCCGTTCTCAACGTCAGAGCACCGGGGCGTTAACGACGCCGTTTTATTCGTCGTTAATATCCCGTTTTATTGATGGTCGCACGTAAATAACGGCGTTTTGCCGAGACGCGGGTCGGCCGCTTAATTGCGCGCACCCGCCACTGCTGCCAACTTATATTTTCATAACGAGCGCGTGTACACGCCAATTAAAATGGCCGCAATTAAACGACGCCAAAGACGGTGTAATCGGTGGGGTTCTTTAATGCTTTTCGTATATACATTATGGTAGGGGAAATGAGATTTTTTTTAATTCGATGACGTGTGAAATGGATGTTGATTTATTATTTGATGATTCGATGTCGATTACCGACATGTATAATGTGCATTATTAATACCGTTCAATATTACATTGAACGGTATAATGTGCATTATACAGAGTCTTCCCCGGGACTTTGATAACTTCTAATCGGATTTAAAGTGACTTAGAGTCATGATAGAGAAGTGAGAGTGATACCATTCCGAATGAAATCGGCTACAATTTATTTTCCATTTTTTACCCCTCCCCCTCAAATTTTACCTCTCCCCCCCCCTCTCCCATCGTTGCTATTCGACGACCCTGTATATTTTATTTGAAATAGTTCTAGCAATATTTTTAATCTATTCAATGTAAATTATATTATATACTATATATTGTGCGAAGGTTTGAATTTTATATCGTCTTTTAACATTGTGAAGAATTCATAACATATTAATTCTTGTGAAAATGGTAAATATTATGTTATTATGAATACTGAATAGTAAATAATATATGTACATATTACAAATATTGCAGTAATATATTTATGATGAAATTCAAGGCAATTTTAAAATATTCACACTAACATTGTATAATATTACAGGTCGAAAAGATGAAAAATTAATATTTACTTTTGATATCATTATTCGGCCCGGAAAAATAGAGATAATTCGCACAACAAAATCAGCATTTTGCCTGACGAAGTTTCCAGTACAAAAAAAAAAAAATTGTTCCGCTACTGCCCGCTAGGTGTTCAAACGTTAGATTCTTCTATCAACTGCGCGTATACTTAATAAAAATGATTTTTTACGCTTCTGCTGTGTTTTGTGGGTAGAAAATAACCACAGAATAATCGACGTACAAGGAACGATCATTCAAATATCAGTTTTTATGCGTACATGTAACATGCGACTACATGTTAGGGCCACTAATACTATCACTCCGCACCATGTCAATATAGCGACACCTATAAAATATTTTCGAACTGAATACCTGATTGAATACGATACCTTTAGTAAACGAGACGCAAAAGATTTTCTCTGCCTAACCTAAACACGTTCGGACTTTTGACTAATTGTGAGACATGCGGCATTAAACAAGTGCGTTTAGTTTTACTAACTGAGAAATGCGACCTTTGCCCAACCCCCTACATTCAGTTTTTCTAAAAGGAAAATGGAAGTAACGATGTCGTGTGTGCTAGCATCATTTTATCGCTATCATATTTTTAATACCGGCAACTATTTGTTGGGCGAAATGCTGATTCAAGTAACATGATTTGTGTAACATGAATTGCTGTTATAGAAGAAGTAAAATAATAATTATTGAATGGAATCAGATTGTTGTTAGAGATCTGAAAAAACGAATCAGCCTAAAAAAAAAAATGTCGTATAAGTAAGTGGTGTCGAGCGAGATGGGAAAATTTTCCCGATTGTCAAACAAACAATATGTATATATGTAGCGCGTAGAGTATGATTGATCGGGAGAGCGCGCGCGCAGGTACGCTAATGGAAAACTGCCACTAACCCTCACGGGATAATGCACTGTAAACATGAGGCGTAGTGTAGTGTAATGTTGGACGTGTGTCGATACGTTTTTTGTCCACGTGTCTCTTTTTTTGCGAACGTGTTTCTCAAAATTGCATTTAATGTTTACGTTCACGATCCGTGCATTTTTGAATGCGTCAAATCATGGACACCATGCATGGATCACGAGTTATAAATTCGCCGTTGGCGTCCCAAATAAAAACTTCATAAATCATGTCTTTGTATAATATTTGAATATGAGCGTTGAAAAATATTTTTTGAGCTATCTGAGCAAGTTTATGGATCTCAAAGTTTCATTTTTTCCGGGGCTTTGGAGCGAGTACTTTTTTGAGTAGCTTCGTTCCCGTATCAAAGTTTAGTAATTATTAAAATATTTAATATAAAATACACAAATCAATTATGATGTGAGAGAGGATATTGATAAAATCAATACAATCTGATTATAATCAAAAATTAGATTAATGCCAATTTTTTGGACAAAGTTAAAACTATTATTACATAATAGTTTTAATTAATTATCTAATTATTTTTTCATTTTTATATTTAAAGTTGAAGCAGTAGAGCACTTTAAATTTCTGTACTCCGGCTCCGTTCCTGCTCCGGATAAAAACTCGTTTCTCCACTGACTCCATGCTCTTGCTTCTGCTACGCTCCAAAGCCTTGATTTTTTCAGTTATCGCGCGTCAAAAAATAATTATGTTTTTTGGGTTCTTGAACAAACTTTCTCCTATATAATAGTATCAATTAATAGATATATACCAGTGGTGTGCGGTGACTTTAAGTCTAAGGAATGCTATCCAAAAAAATGTACCGACCAATTAATTTTATTTTTCGCTTTTTTTTGAAAAAAAAATTGATAACTGCATCATAAAATTTTTCATAAAATATCGATCAATTGCGCCTTCCAAGTAAATTGTCCAAAGTAAGAGAGTAGCATCCAACGTCCATACAACGTGAAATGTCATCGCAAGCGCATGACTAAAGTCGGCTCCGCAGTGCGCATGCGCAATGGAAGCTGATTCCAAATCAGAATCCGCCACACTTGCGCATAAGTACAAGCCAAATAACTACATTTACTTAACTAAAAATATAACAAAGAAAAATAAAACTATAATCAAATATTCTTGTCGTGAAATTTAAAAGATGCGCTGCATCCACAGCTTCTATGGACCACACTCCAATTATCCACATATCCCTCGATTTACACGGCACTCTTTTTACACGTTTTCGCTTTTACACGGTTTAAAAAAAATAAAAAATAAAAATAAATGTTGAAAATAATCAATAATAATAACATTAATAATTTTAATATTGAATTCTATCACTAATTAAAATAAAAGAGCCACTGTTAAGTAAACAACGAGGTGCGTACCCGCACGTTTGTCATAACGTCGTAGTTTGACGTTTCAAATGTAACCTCAAAATGATATGTCGACCATGATATTAAACATTTTTATAAATTTCTTATAAAAATTAGGACTTCGAAAATTATGATTTTGGACTAAAATTAACCTAACCTAACCTAAATTAATACAAAGCTTGAAAAAACAAACAAATTATGCGTTTTTTGTGTACTTTTCAATTTACACGATTTTACATTAAAAAATATACAATTTCGATTCACACGTTTTTCTCAGGAACCTATCTACCGTGTAACAATTTACACGGTAGATAGGTGTATTTTCTTAACAAAATATTCAAATTGAAACTTATAAATAAATCAAGCACGATCGCAGTAGCACGCGCACGCGACCCAACATTGACACATTACCGGCGTTCGGCAACGGAAACCTGTGATAAAAATCATGAAAAAAGACGTATGCAAGTGCATTTTTCCCCGAGTCGGGAGCGAGCGTGAAAACGGATTTATGTGGATAATTTTTCGCCCGAAGTGCAGTTGCGAAACGGCCGCGGGCGTGTGCTGTTAGCGACGCGCCAATATGTATGGCCGCAGCCTTCCTCAAACCAGCAACTGCAATAAACAAAGTCCTTCCTGTGCTCGTCTCAATGCAACTCTGCCGCCGCTGCATTTGAATAATGAATGCAACCCGCTAGCCGCCGGCGGTCCGCTAAAAACGAGCCGTTCTGCAATTAGTGGAAGCCTTCAAAGTTTGTCGAATTCACTTCAAATAATGAGACGATCACCATTTTAAATTACTCGACGGTTTTTTGGTGGATTGTTTTGAAAACGATGCTGCATTGTTTCATGTAATTTATCATGATTATTGCATGCATTTTAGATTCAATTTTCTAAGACTCTGTGGCACTTTAGTTAAAATATTAATATCTCACGTTATAAATTATTATGTCTGAATGTATTGCTATGTAGCTCTTCGGATAAATTTAAAAATAAACATTGCTAGTAGAATTTTATGCACGCACGTTTCAAAATAAAATATGGAATTGTAACATAAATCGATTCGAATCGAAAAAAAAAATACAACAATTATTTACTATAAGCATTTCCAAAAACATATATGTACATAATATATTAATTTTTTTCCGACTAAACGCAATTTTTATTTTGAATACTTATATATTGTAACATAGGGAAAAGTTCAGTTATCCCAGTGAGGAAAACCATGCAAACGTGTAGACAAATGGGAGTCGGGAACTTTGTTAAAGCTCCGTAGAAATCCATCCGTCATGGTTGTAGACGAACAAGACCCTATAGTGAGTCCGTTACGTATCTTCGAGACTATGGTTTCAAATTTAACACAAATCGAAACTTTCGCCAACGAAGAAATACCATTTTTTTTCAAACCTACAATTATTTTGCTGATAGAGAAAAATAACGAAATTTGCATATCAGATTTAAAAATTCATGAGTATTTTTTCAGATTCATGGATGCGTTTCAATTTTTAAATTTAAATATACCATAAATGAAATTCCGCAATACAAACAAGTAGTCAACAAAATTCTACTATCGTTCGGCAGCAGACTTTTTTAATATTCATGAAAACAAATCGAACAAGCGTTGCAAATATTCGAACAGCTATGTTTATGTGCAGGAAAAAATGCGTTAACATATAAACTTCCATATGTAGGATTTGGGTCGGGAAACATTATAGTGAACGGTTTGAAAATTGGCCATAGAACGAGTGCATGCCGAAAATGTGCGGGAACGAAATTTTCAAACGCTTTGCTGATAAATAACGATTGACGCGTTATTGCAACAATATTTTTTAATAAATTGCTTCGGTAACAGTTATCCGCGAGTCATATTGTCGATAACGCGACCGACCCATTTCGCAATATTTCATTGATAATTATAAAACACACATCTCGAATGATTTATACGCGATTGAATCCCATCCGAATTTCAAACGGTTCATTTTTAAAATGGTACCAGCAATTTACAGGGGTTTTAATTATGCAAATTTAATAGGAAATATGGAATGGTGCATATATTGTTAATGATGTGCTTTTTGCAAATATCAAATCACTATTGTCATTGACATTTTTTTTATTATTATTACAGTATTCGGAAATGGGTGACGTATCCTTTGAATGGTCAACTTTGACGGTCAGTTTCGCTTCGCCCTTCGTCGTGCAAAAATTATTTTTTTTCTATCTCAGTTCGTCAACATTCTGTTTTTTTTTAATTTTGCCAAAAATCTGGAAAAAAACCATCCTGTTTGCGATGGCAGAATTTAAACCGAACGAAGATTTGATCAGAAATCATATGCTGTTTCAGTTTTTGGGAAAAAACTCTGTACATATAAAATTTGCAATAACAAAAAACATTTGCAATATTTTTGGTTCGCTAGTGTCAATGATGGTATATATTATAAAATTTTGGTCTCAAAAACAACTCCGGAATGAGAAGACATCAAGAACTGAATGACGACATCCGGCTCGTTGAAATTGAGAAAAATCTGACTCAAACTATTCGTAATATTTAACAATAAGAGAAGCTCGGATTTACCAGATAAAAAAAACCGGATCGAAAAAAAAATTTTGGAAGTTGTAGTAGAAAGATAAACGGATCCGGCACGCACCCAGCAATGAAGACAGTGCTGAAGATGAAAAGTACGTCTTTTATGACATTCGAGGTTGCAAAAACCATTTATTATTAAAAAAAAAACAGATTTTTTTCCGACCTGGACAATCAATAACGGCAACGCTTTATTGTGAATAGATTAAACATTTAAAAGAAGAATTATTTTGAAAAGGTCTGCAATCGTAAATAGACAAGTTTTCTTGCTACATGATAACTCCTATCCTCATATTGCAAAACTGACTGATGACAAAATTAAAAAAAAACTCGGTTGGAAAGTGATTCCACATCCTGCTTACTCTCCCGATATGGCTCTATTAGACAATCATTTATTACGTTCGATGCAACATTTTTAAAGAGGAAAAACATATCGAAATTCAGCCGACATCGAAAATGGTGTTAAATATTAAGTTTTTCAACTCAAACCCATAAAACTTTTATGAAAATGGGATCAAAAAATCTTTCAAAAAGGTTATATGTAACGTTGGTGATTATTTTTTGGATTGAATTTTAATAAATAAAAAAAATATTGAAAAATTGTTTTACTTAAAAATGTAAAACAGAATAACATAATGAAATTAAAAAAGATTATATTTACTATTAAAATTGAAAGAGAAAATAATGTAATGTGTAAACTATAGAAAAATATGTACAAACCGTTTTTTTTAACTTTTATAGTAATAAGATTGAATAGTTATTAAAGAAAAACTCAATATATGTATAACATAATCTTTCCCGCAGATATTTGCAAAACTCGTGTTCTTAAATAGTATTAATCTGTACGATATTATCATTGTTTCATTCTTGCTAAGCAGACCATTTTATTATCCTAGCCATGATCTAAAGAAAACGTGTCCCTTTTATATCGGAATGTGTGACTTTGGTTATCTGTCGTTGTTTTTAGTGTCTTGCAAACGTCTACTTTTACTGCCGGCTCGCTAACGGCGGCGATAATGAAACGAGTAATGTCTGCGTTACAAAGTTGTTCACAAATATTCTTCTCGTTGGAATGTCGCAACAAGTATTTTTACAGCCCTTGTTATACGTACAAAGGTTAACTTTGTAGTCGTGAGTGGCTCAACTTGCATCCACTACTATGTATATGGCTAATTAGTGAGATACGAAGTGCGGAAATTCGCTCAAAGGCGACCCAATTTGTGCAAAATTCAATTTGTTTCAATTTTGTGGACTTCGAGATATTGCGATCATATATTGTATAATATACACATTCGGTTAATATTTAGAATTTTAAGTATGAAAGATTCGTTTAAAAATAAAATATTCATTATTTAGAGCATTTTGTTTAATAAATAATATTTTTTTTTAATGTAGTGAAACGTGTCAATAATGTTAATGAAAGAAATTGATAAAATGCAATGTTTTTCATATTTTTCGGGTGTTGTTTTAAAAACGACGGACACGATGATCCTATGAAAAAGTTTACGTGATCAAAGGTTTATCTGCGATCGGCTAAAAAATTAGGTAAACGAAGAGCTGAGGCCTCATTATATAATTGAAAAGATATGAATTTCTTGAAAGACCGACAAAATTTTACGACGGAGGAAAATTCTTTGACGAAAATAATTAAAGATATGCGCAAGAAAAATAGGAGCAAAAAAGAGATGAAAACCAAAAGGAAGGATGAGCACATCCGAGTACACAAATTATGAAATGCAAAATGTATTACCGAGATAATGGCCGAGGGAAAACATTCGGAAAATTCATTCAGTTTCCATATCCGAATAGCGGTCGTCGAGCACCTTCGAATCCGAACAGATTTGATATTTTAATCAGCTAATTGCGGCGTGGGAAACGTCTCGTAATTTCACCGAAAGCTTCAAGATTAAAACTCATCGTTTAGGGTGAAAACTGAAACGTGTGTTTGTCTATCAGAAAATCACGATGGAATTTCAAGCGTTCGAAATGCGAATTGGCAACGATTTCGCTTTGTGAAGCTTGGCTGATTGTCCGCAAATGAAAAGTGTGCTATTTGTAAAATATTATATTATACAATACAGTTGTAAAAAGACATAATTTTATTTATGCTATGTTATTTTTCAATTTCGAATACGTTAAATAGTTTGGTTTGAAAAGTGTACCGATATTTATTTTGAGTGAAAAAAATTGTAATATTTAAAATAATACCGATCGATATTTTCTGTAATCAATATTACTTTTTTTTTACTAAACCATAATAACGTATTATTATTATTATTATATGAAATACATATAACGTCTATTTTAAAACGAGACATCTTTATAGCAACAGAATTTTTGATATTTTAAAGGTATGTAGTTTTCTTTGAGCTGAAAAGTGAAGTTATTCTTTACCAACACGCTTGTGATGATTTATTTTTAATTCAAACGTTGCTTAAATTAATTGTCAACAAAATAAAATAAAGCACTGACTGCTTATTCAAAAATTCAGGCCCTACACAAAAATTTTCAATACGATCGATTAAGATACAATATGAATGAAATATTCCTCTGAATATACATATGTATGTATTATGATAATGAGAGGATTCGTCCGGTTTTATTCAGCAATGAAACGAGCGTAATTAAAGCGGAAAACGGGGAGTATCGTTTACGCGGCAGTATCTTGGGCTTAACGGGGTACGACACCAGTTCGGTCGTAATTTAAGATGCATCCCGAGAATAATGAGAGTTCCCGTTAATTCATGCATCTTCGCAATTCTAGATCTTCTGCTCTAGACCGACTTGGAAATGGTAATAATTTCGGCTAGACCTGATATGCATTCGAATATTTGCTTGCTATTCTACTGTCGAGGTTTCGTCATTTACGATATGGCAACGAATATCACCCATCGAACGATATTTTTTTTTACACGTGGAAGAATATATCGTTTCAAAATACATATTAATTATATTATAATTTAATAAAATTCGAAGAAAATATTACGAAAGAGTTTTTTTTAGTTATTTTGTAAACGTTTAAGGCGTTTAATATAATATATCTATGTCGAAAAAGTAATGTGATGCATACGAAATGGCGAGTTTATTTTATTGTAAAATGAAAATTTACGAACCAATTTTTATCCATAAAATAAAAATAACTTCAGTATATTTTTGAAACACATTCTCGTATTCCGTACCCAAATTTATACATAGTACATGTTGCTTTTATGAAAGAAAAAGGCATTGACTTGAGCCATTAGTCGGAAAATTGTGTAATTAATTTTGTGACCATAAAACAGGAAAACATACTCGGGACGTCTCAACGTTGAAAAGGACTCATTTTGATGTTTTGGGAGTTCATTAAGTTTCTCGTGTCGTGTTACGCTTTCGAGAAACGTGCGTCTCTCTTGTCCCGTTTTCTCTTCGGATCCGTTATTTAAATTAATGTTCTTTGTTGAAATAATTGAATTGAATGTTTATTTGAAAAAATGTACTAAATATAGGAATGATTTTTTTAAGTATTCTGAGTCGAATAAAATCTTATTGTTAGCTTATTAATTTCGACTAACCGTTATTTATTTCATAAATCCAGTTAACCAATTATGAATTGCACTGCATTGCTATCGTGTATAAACATTTTTTGAGGATAAGAATTGTTGTAAATAAATACTTCCAAATTTGCACTCGTACAAATAAAATTTTTCACTAATTATTTTTTAGTGAAAATCGAGTCTTATATTCATATGTAAATCTTATAACATAATTTAATAATGTATAATTAGAATGTGATGATTTGTTGTAATCACATTTAAATATTTCAACTCACCATATTTATACACCATTGATCGAAATAACTGTTAACGATCTTTATAAACAGGTCATATTTTTAGCATTCGTTTAAAAAAAAATCCCCTTTTCATAAAATATGCAAACCGGACGGAGATCGGCTCTTGGCAAAACTTTTCAGGTTTGCGGCGTCGACGACTCGGCGATTCATTGTCGGCGTTAATTGGACGGACGAGGTTAAATAACAATCATTGCCGAGGATAATAAAAAACGACGTCTCGGGAGATTTCGTAGCCCTGAGGGAGGTTACTGGAATGAAGAGAAAGATTCTCTTCGCTGTTCGGGGCGCAAGGTCCTCGGATTTTCATAAAACTTTAAGACGGTTTCTCTCACACTTTTCCGACTCTAGCTTTAAAGATTCATAACTCGCTCTTCTTGTAATTCGAGCGATCGAAAAACGGACGGCGCTTCGAATTAGCGTACCATTCAAACTTTTTGAATCTTCCGGTTTATACTATGTTAAATGTTGTGTTTTTAAAATCTCTGAATATTGCAAATTCGTCAAATTTTAGTTATGCATAATATAAGTGAGACGAAAATATTAATAAAGTTCATGAAAATATACGAAATTATATCAAAGTTACTATGAGATAAATATTTTCAATTGTAGACGTCTCACATCTATGGCGGTGACATTTGAAACGTTTCTCAATTTTAATGGTGTATATTATATGATATTGCACGTATAAGAAGTGTGCACCTAGCTCGAAAGGTTGTTCATATTGCGGATGGTGAAACGTGCCTTGGAAACTCACATTGATGCAGTTCCTGTTACGAAATTGCCCTATGTTCTAAATATGATATATACGATTTTATTAAAGAAATTGAATTGTATCGTGAAAAAAAATTCTTATATTATAAGTGAAAGCGTATAATAGGGTAAAGAAATCCGCATTGGCACTGGAGTGCTGATAAATGCTCTGAAGATGGAGGAAAAAAGCAACAAGAAAGTTTTGTTGCTTACGATCGCGGAAAATTAAAGTTTTCCCGGCAGCCGCCTCACACAAAACTTCCCTCTCTCCTTCTTTATATATATATTTTTTTATCCCAGTTTTCAATGTTTTGAGATACAATTTAACTCTGAATTTGTAGTACTATCGTCCGAATTTATTATAGTTACACAAAAAATAATTCAATTAAACGTTCGTGGAAAGATTTGAAAACGGTAATTAGAAAAAGTAAAATTATTTATCATTGAGTACGGATTTTTTTTCTATAGAGTACGCATAAAATATAAAAGAGAAAAAGTTATAAGTTGGCGGTAAAAATTGGTTTTCATTATGATGAAAATTTTCGTCGTCGGCGTAAAAGATATCATGCATAATAATTTCAGTGGCGTCGACGCAAACTAAAATTGTAATAAATGCATGGCGTTACGTATCCTTATATTTTTTAATAAAAAGATGGCTTTCGCACAAATTAATTTCAAGCCACGGATATTAATATTACATAATAGCGAAATGAAAATGGGTCGCGCCCATGTTGAAAAAAATCTCCCTCCAGGGAAAGGGAAATCTGGCCGGCGTTCACGAAACAGGGAAATGTTCTCCCTTTTTATATATTTTTTGTTTTTTTCTCGGGGAGCGTCTCAAATTGTTCAATTGCATTAAGAGTATGCTTCAAAAAATTTTAGATTAAAATATTTCCGCCCAACTTGCTTAGAGTATGCCCCTTTCAAAAGGGGAACGCGCGAAAAATTCGATGCCTATACGGTGTAAAATTTATACGATGAGGCATCATGGTTTAGGTCTCCTTTTTTTCTGCTCGATGCACATATACACAGACAATTTTGCAGAAAGGGGCGTTAGGATGTTAGGAAAGGTTCGAAAGACACAATTTCAGGGGATGAAACGAAATTTACATTTTATGAAGTTTTCGTTATTCGATAGCTTTCCAATAAACTGTTAGTTGTTTGAAGGACGAAGCAGCTGGCGCTTCCTTTTAACGATCTTCCCGTTATTCCGAAGGATTTACTATATCATATATACAGAAATTGCACACATAGAACAAATTATAATGGTTGATTTTTTTTAAATACAATTTATGAAAATTGTGGTTTTGAAATATAAGATTCGTATTGCTGTGACGAAATACAAAAGGGTGCGATTTAACTGTGCATTAAAAAATATATATTGTACCTTAAAATAATTACTTGTGCATTAGAATAATTAATATACGATGTGCATTATTTCTGTTCCATTAAAGAATCTCGTATTGAGCATTATTTTACTTTTAGTGTGCAATGAAAAAAAAATGTTGTGCATTATAAAATGAGCATTGAAAAATATAAAGTATGCAATAGAATGAATATTTTGTGCATTCAAAAGATCGAGAGGTGGCAACGCCGCCAGAGTAATCTTCCTGTATAGGCAATACAATACAACTGTTAACTGCCAAAAATCAAAATGTCAACGTTTACTTTTGTTTAGGTATGAATGAAGCAATAGAACGTTGTGACTGATGACCTGCTATAGATGGTTTGGAGGGTTTTTGGACTTGTGCATAGGATAGGCAAAGAACCTAGCGCCAGTGGACGATAGTCCAGGGAATAAAGACATTGCCCTTCGCGAAAATTACAAAAAAAAAAATTTCACAGCGCACTACAAATAAAATAATACTCACTACGAGATTCCTTAATACGCATCGTATATTAAGTATTCTAATGCACAAGTAATTCGTTTTAAAGCACAATCTATATTTTTAATGCACAGTTAAATTGTACCCTTATGAAAGTTGTACATAATGGTTGTGCAGTTGGTATTTCGTCCTGTCCGCGTTTGCGGCGTTATCTACCATTATTAATATTCATTCTAATGCATGTTTTTTTTCGTTTTAAGATACAGATATTTTTTTAGAACGCACAATTTTAATGCTCATGCAAAATGCACACATTATATTTTTAATGCACACTAATTTTATTAAATTCTCAGGTTTAATGTACATTTATTATATTTAAATTTTCCTAACTAAAAAAATGATGATAATATGTGCATTACAAGTTATCGTAATTTTTAAAAATGTATCTTAATATAATATAAAAAAAGATTCGATTTCGAGCTGGAGATTTTCTGTTTGGTGTTTACTGCTGGCAGGGCCATATCTTCACGCATCGTGACCAACGGTGAGTATTGACTAGAGCAGCCAAGGGTTAATCCGCAGTCAGAGGGTTGTCACGAGAGGACGAGGGTCGTGACGTCATAATGCCCAGCACTTGACGTTAATTCGAGCGGACGCGAGCGCGTCACAATTTCGCTCTTTTTTTCTTTGCAACGACCCGTCACTGCTGTGTTATTATACAGCATTTAATACGCGCGACATACACGTTGTCACCGATGTCGCTCGAGAGACAGATTCTAAGTGTACTAAAAAAATAATGCGTATGAAAAAAATGTTTCGGCTGTTTAATTTACGTGCTTTTTCGGGCGACTCTAAGCGTATTCATTACGGTTTGAGATTTTTTTTAAGTATACACGAAAGGTTCACTTAATTCCGATACGATCGCGTAAGACTCAATGAAAAGTGAGACGTCTCGGAGCATTAGAGGAATAATCGGCGGTCGAGTGTTTTCTTGCGTTTTTACCAAGAGAAAAATAGCTTATTTATTACACAACGTCGTGCTTGCGAACAAAAAGGTGTGAGTAAGAGAGTGGGTCGGAAGCGGAAATTACTTTATAGGACTAGGAAGTTCCCTTAGCGCCCACCGGCGTCAGCGCGGAAGGAAAAACCTTAAGAAAAAAAGGTAGAAAAAAAAAACGGCCGCATTATTTATTACCGAACCCGTAGAGTCCCGATTTTCCCAGAAAATGATGGAGGGGGTCGCAGTCGAGTGGTCCGAACGAAAAGCCGAATATTTCAAATATAAAGAATATAAGAAATCGGCATATATGTAGGTGGCATATGTACGCACTAGGAAGCGATATTTTACAATATGACAAGCGCTGACATATTCTGGGTGCGCGGGAAAAGCGCGCGCGGATGAAAAGCTGGTGAAAAATTGATATTGTCAATGCACAATACGTATTCGATTGCCGTCAGAAATTTAATATATTCTAACGCACTGCTTTCGTTTGCTTCCAATATTTTATTATGTATTTATTATTCGGCATTATATTGTACAATTGCTGTGGAACGAAGAGCGACAAGAGAGCGAAATTTCAAATAAGAAAAAAAATTCAATTGTGTACGCTTTATGTAGAGCGTCCATTGATTGTAAAAACGACGTTAGTCACATTCAATTGAAAACGGCGGGACGTTCATGCTATTGGAAAATCTGAATAAAAGAGTTTTCGCAGTTGTACAAATAAAAGATCAAAGTTGGTGAATAGAAAAAAAACAGTATTTTATCAGTTTAGAGGACGACCAATAGGGGTAGGAAACTGCGCGCGAAGCTGCGTGCTTCGACTGCAAAGAGGATGTACACACACACACTATTGAGAACATCGCTGAAACACTGTGGATCGGAGAAATCCTGGAAAACCTAGAAACGTTCGTTTTCCTGCACCCCTAGCACCCATCCTCGAAGCCATTTCCTACCCAGGCTTTTGCTCGAAATGCTGAAATTCGAGATCGGCTTGAAGCAACCCGGATTTACGTGACTGCGCCGAAATTAAAATTGCGCGGACGCGAGTCCATTTGCGACGGAAACAAAAAGAAACTCAAATAATCACCGAAGCCCCATCGATGTGCATATACACTTGGCGGATGTAGGCTGTGTATAAGTCTCTTGTTCACGGTGTCGGCAAGAAATTTCGCGACGAAATAAAAATGATTTTCATGGGCAATAATTAGCGTTTAACGTCTCTGACCGGCTGAAAAGAGTGAGTCGCCTTTTAACGACTCGGAATAAAAAAAATCGCATTTTTCTTTTTTTAACGTTCGCCTTTAACATCTATCTACCTATCTTTCTATTATTGTACAAGGGAGTCTTTTAAAAAAGAATATTACGGATAATTTAATTCCGCCGTTGTCGTTGAGAGGAAAATCGCATTACGCCGTTTCATCGCGGGATAAATCACTTAAATTTCCATCGCGCGTCTTCGATGATAAATGAATTCAAAACGATATACGTATATATGTTTTTCATACATATTTTCGATACCAAAAAAATATGTATTATCACATATGAATATTATATAAATATATATTATATATATATATATGAAAAACCGAGACTAAAAATATCGAATCATTGATTCAGTTGTATATTCATATATAATATAATATTTATGATATATGTATACGTAATTTTATTCCAATAAAAATAAATCACACATTTGTTTCATAAATTGAGTGATACAAAACATTAAAATATTTAAGCAAATGGGATATAGTCATACTATTGTATTAAATATATCTATAAGTGGACTGCGTCCAGTATAATTTGAAATCGGTGACAATTGAAAATCAACAGGTTTTTTTACTTGATCATTAATTAACTTGAACAAAAATTATTAAATTTGTAAATTTTACACTAATTTACATAATGAAATATAATTTTGAAACTAAAAAAGGACATAATTATATGTATATATATATACCACGTCAATGTTTACAATGTGCGCATAAAAAGCATTGCAGCAATTTCAACGTCATAATCTGGCGAGAGTGTCGAAAGACACGCCGCTAAAAACTGGTACACGTGTGATGTAAAAGGCGTACCCACCTATGGCGGCAGGCTTCAGGGGTACCAGTGGGTGGCCGAGTGGGTGGGTCCCGTGACGGGGCGGTAATGGATGTGCCATTAGAGCGTCACGTCTAACCCATACTCAGACCGACCGTAATTTATGACATATTTACTCATTAAGCCGCCTACAAAATTATCTTCTGCTCAGGCGACAGAAGCACACGCGGCTTTCCATTAACGAATCGTAATGATGGCGAGCGCCGCGAAAATACACTTCGAGGGCTGCGAATATTTCACCGTCTGGAAGGTGATGTGTTTCTGAAAAATGTGCGGGCATGTTGCGAATGAACGTCGAAAGGAAGTAAATATCGCAGTACTTGAGAATTCGAATGAATTTTTTTCAATATTTTTTTTTTAGAAATTCTGATTTCAAGAATTTGCTTTGAAAATTTAAATTTAATGAAATAGAGGCTATACTGTGAAAATAATAACCCTCATTTTGAAATGGTTTCAATCATTCACAAAATGTATAAATGAAAATAAATAATTTTCCGAGGTTAATTTTGGAAAAAAAAGTTTTCAAATTAATATAAGGGTGAAAATTTATTACTTAATTATACATACTTTTTAATTGATTTAGTTACGTCACTTTCGCCCTAAAGTGTAATATATAAATGCGATGGTGGTATTGGAAATGTCTGTCACCATTTGGGTTCGAAGACGAATTTGGAAGTTCGTTATTGCTGCGTGCTGACCGTTTCTTCGGTTCGCTTTATTGTTATTCAGCGCGGGTGAAAACTTCGGTTAATTTGAACTCTTACGGTTGTTAATTGTTTTCTGGAGACGCTTCTTGCGTATTGAGAATAAGCAATTTCGTTTCAAATTCAGGCGATCTATTGAAAATATATTCAGTGTGAATATTTTCACATAAAAAATGTTTTTATAATATTTCGATAAAAAATATTATATAATAATATGAATGTATTAAAGAATGCAAAAATTCAAGAATTGAAAAATTCTCGAATTCATCAAAAAATATATTCATTCAAACATTGCTTCGATCGAATGAATAGTAATTGAACAGAAATCTAAAGAATTCTCATCAAGAAATTATTATTTGTGACACAAATGAGAATCGTCTGCAGGCTTAAATTGCTTCAAATTTCCAGTCACTATTCCACTCGAGCGAACTAAAAGATCATAAAAATTATTTTTTCCATACAATAACTGCACTTACGATTCGACTTAAATCAAACCTACATTTCTATTTAAATTTACGATATTTTCGGAAGCCGTGCAAAATTACAACACAAGAGATCGCAACGGAAGGCGGTTAGTATTTATTACGAGCGCCCAGAGGCCTCGTGCTTCGCGTAACTATGGCTAGATAAGTATAACTATGGACAAGATAGATGAATACGTATGGATATTCGCATTATGGATATACGGTAGTTACACAGCCAAAGTGGGGCTCCTCAGGTGAAGTTTAACGACACGCCGTACTATTCCGCTAAACTTTAATTAATTCATAGTGATAAGAACGTGGAAGTATCTGGCGCCGCCGCCGCGCTCCAGGGACCAACTTTTTCATTAAAATGTTCGAAACCGTGATGCGAATTTTTATCGGGCGGGTTCAAGTTTTCGGCACTCGGTTGATAGATAGTTGTATAATGGTTTTTAATGCTTAGTTGACGATTTGAAGGGGATTAATAAGGCGCCATCTTGTGATTGTGTGGTTTCTTCAATAATGCCTCTTTATGTACGAATCGTTTTAAAGTTGAGCGATTTTTTCATGGTATCTAATAAATTTCAATAAATGATTAATAAATAATCATAAGCATTTCATATATTATATAATACATATGAAATTCACTCATTTTGAAATGAATTTAACCTTTAAAATCATCTCTCGATTGCAGCAATAAATCCTGGTATTATATTATATATTCACATATATTCGAGTTAACAAGTACATATATGTTCGTATGGGTAACCGTACATTTAAATTTGACCATACGACATGCACTGTAGAGTGAAAGAGAAAGAAATTCAAATTTTCATTTCCATTACCGCAAATATTTCACGAGCAAAGGATACAGAAATCATCATTCATTCATCGAGTCCGGCGTAACGTAACGAGATAACTCAATAATTACCAGAGCCGAATGTGTAACACGGCATACACGATAAAAACGTGTTACATACACCGAAAATATGTCCTCAAAAGCCTGAAAGTATAACGATGTTATTGATTCGAAACCGGAGGGTAGTCGGATGGTTTGGCCGCCCACTTATCGGTCGGGTGGTGACCACAATTAACCGAATTGCCCGGGCAGATGTTCCTCGGGATATATAGTGACAACGTATCCGCAAGTTTGCTAATCAACTTAACGGCGAATCTTTCCGCAGTAGTTTATTATGGACGTGCTGCGAAAAAAGTAATAAGGCAACATCTGACGGGCCCTGCTGCTTGGATCGGATTTATTATGTTTTTGTATCGATCTGATAGAAACTCTATGAGTGTTTCTGTGGTGGGTGAAAATATGGGTTGAGGGAAATTTTCGTGATCAAATCGGAGATATTGCAAAAGGCTTTCGGTTATTTGATGTTTGACAAATGTGAAATAAATTATACTGGTAATTTTCAATGAAAATGATTGATCAAATGAGTGTTATTATGAATAATAGTAATTTTTTTCTCATCAACAACAAACAAAATTAATATAAACCAAATTAGCAAACTCCTCAAAAATACTTTAAGAAACCTCTAACCTGCGTAAAATATGTATATATATATATATATATATATAATATAATATAATACCTAAACTGCTTATGTACGAAAGGAAATACTCAAACTCTCGGTGAGCTTCTCACCGTTCCCGGGGGATCTTTGGTTTCCTCGTGTCGTCTCTGAGGATGCTCACCTCTTCCGTTTCGCGGGACCGCGACGAGGACCCACTTTCTTCCTTGGTTTCCTCCAGCTCATCCCGAGGCCTAATCCGCCAAACAACCCAGTCATTACCCAACCAAAGAGCCCCTCTTTGCACAGTAGGGGAAGGTCTGTGTTGCGAATCGCCTCCGAACCAGCCTCCTACATTACGCTATATCCTTGTTTATGATCAGGACTGGGCGAGATTGCACCCCCGTTACCGTCGAGCAATACTTCAAGTCGGTAAGTTATGTGGCGCATTTCGAAATTAGTCCTTTTTTTGCCTTCGCCACTTTATTGCTCCCCGCGTACAAATGAATATGTTTCACTTTGAAATCGGCCGAAGGGTTTCGTTTTTCGCATTATCTCCGCGCGGATACGATTTAATGGTTCGGGGCTCGTGCGATTGCTTTGCCAGTCAAGTGATTATCTTAATTCACCGAACAATGGAGATTCTCCGGTTAATAGGTTTACGACTGACATGGAAAACAGGGACGGATCGTTAGAAGAGAATGCGCATTGAATCGATTAACTTTTACAATGTGTTTAGGAGGTTTAATTGCGCAATTGGTTGCGTTAATGACGCCCGCGATTTGACAAAGTGTTATTTCCGAATGAAAATCATGCTCAAGACATAAAAAGAATAATATCAGGTGCGTGTTAAAAAAAATCGTTAAAAAATTGATTTCCGTCATACTGACGGCATATTGTTGTCTTTATCGGAAAGAAATAAGGTATGTACTTTCATTTTTTTTTGTATTTAAATGTGATGATGAACACATCGCTATACGGAAACATCTCATCTAAGCTGCCTCTGGACGTTTCGAAAACTGCGATAATCAGTTGCCGACCCGTATCAATCACAGCTGCCGGAGATGGGTCGGCTATTAGCGCAAGACTCTCGTCTTGCTTGCAACAGATTATGTACAATATCGCACTATTATCAATATACACAATAGAAAAAATAATAAAAATATATAAAAGCATATTGCACGTTTGATAAATTTATAAAAATATGGTTTTCCTTGTAAAGTTTCGCCGTTTAACCACGATCGATCGGCTGCGTTTAATTTGATCTCAAAACGTCAACGCGGTTAACAACATCGCAGGTTTAATTAGACACAACAGCGGCGCTACATCAAAAGTCCGCAATATTAATTTTGTGAAATGCCGCGGCTTATAGAATAATATATACAATAATATGTTGAGCGATTTTCATACGGTCTACGTTGTAGAGTGATTTAATACGTTTATGCATCGCGCATTGTTTGGAACGAAAACCGGAAGCGTCGCGCAGAAAAGGGCCTGTGAACTGCGGTTTTCTTCACTTAAATTGGCTTAGAGAGAGCCTTAAGTGAAAGTAAATTAACGAACAAAGCCAAATGTAACCTCACGACGACGGCAATAACGAGTACGCGGAGACCGCACGTGCTCAAAAGTTAACCCGGTTATTAGTTTGGTTTCGCGGACGCGGATCTACTCACGGCCACTTATCCGGGGTTAGATTAATAATATCCAATTATCGTTGGATGTAATAATGTCTATATCATTTTGAGATTGTATATTTTGCAATGATTAAGCGCCGCGCGTGTTGCGTTGTATACGCCGGCGTCTTTTGAGCTCTGAAGGAGAAGACAGTTTAGCAAGAGCAAATACACCCGTCGAGCTTTTTGAAAGCACACAGACGTCGAAAAGCAGAACCTTCAAACCGTATTATACATAATATTAAGCTTAGTGTAAACTAATTAAAATCCTGCCGGAAGGAAGGCAACCGAAAAGTTTTCTTTGGGCGATGCTAGCCACATTAAACAAAAAATAAATATTTAATTAATATTTCAAAAGCGGAGCGAAACGATTTACTTGGCAATATTAATTAACCTGAATATTACTTACAATTAAACGATCAATGAATCAAATTAAAAAAAAAGTTTATCATCATACAAAGAAGAAAAAAATGTAAACTAATTGAAATAAATTTTCTGAACAAAAGGGATTGAGATGGATTTGATTGTTCCGCAAAAATAAAAACAGAAAGAATCACAAACATATTGGGACATATTCAAAAAGTTCCACTATACATAGTGAGAGCTCTCACAGATTGCACCATCGTTCAGAAGGGCGTATTTTTTTTCCGCCGAACTTTTCTTACTCTTCGAGCTTATGTAACGCGTAAAAGCTTCCGTTTTGCGAAAAAGCGCATAGAGAACTCTACTAGATCTAAACCTACGTATAGTGAGGGTGGGGGATTCTGTGCGTAAGCTGTATTTAAATCACTATTGATTCCCGGCACAGGGCGTAGGGCATTAAAGGTTTCCTGAGGCAGAAAGGGAGTAAGCGAGAGAAACCGAGTTCCTCGAGCATATTAGTTTAAATGCGCCCAATTGGGCAAATTTCACCAGCCGTGCCGCAAAAAATGCGCACGTCAACTCAAAATAATGTACTTACTTTTTTTTTGTTTCGGAAACTTCGAAGCGGGTCGTTGCAAAACACTCAAAAACAGCATCGACTCTAATGTGAGACAATCTGTTTTGTTTTCCATTCGAAAATTTTTGTATGATATACAATGTCTCATATTTCACGTAAAATGCTTCGGTTTGCGTATAGGCATAAAAATGTTCAATTTATGTGTTTTCATGAAATGTAAAGTTGTGGCTGGTGATTGTTGGGATGATATTTAATTTATTTTAAATATACATATATATTTTATACACAAATTTATACGAGAAAATTTATATGGCATATGTAAATTTTCAGTTGGAAATATTGATATCGTCGAAAGCATTGACGCTCGGAAGGAGGAGAAAGATCCGAAATTCAATCCTCGTGATACGCGAGGATTTGTAAGATTTTTCTCTCTCGCCAGTTTTCCATTTTCTTCTTTAATATGAAAAAATATTTCCTGTTTGGCCGAAAAATGGTTTTTACGAGTTTATTGAATTATGTAATCAAGGATATCAGATATTTACTGGAATGTATTGCGAGTGGAGTTCGTATAGCGAAACATCGAATTGAAACGGATTCCACGTACGCGTGATGAAATATTAATTGTATTCTGAGGAAATCGAATTTCACTCAGAAAAAACAAAATTATCGAATATAAAAATCGAAATAATTTTTGGATTAAATAATTCATATTTGATTTATTCAAAAGCTGCCAATTTTAAGCATTTATTTTTTATTACGTCTTATAACTAACTCATTGCTTAATTTCTTTCGTTCAAAATGTTTTAGTATTAACAACAGATTGCAATAAATTACAATCTATGTAAGTAATTTGATAGATTTTCATGTACAAGTTTTTTCTAACGAATCATCAAAATTCTATACTATTTCATTCGATCTCCCTTTACTAATAATCTGAGAACCAATTTAGTCATCCATCAAACAATACGATCATTTATATTTGCACTGATATGATGCTTTCCAACTTGTTTTTTTTTTCTATATTCATTTCGAGTTCGGTCATCCCCCAGTTCAATCCGAATCCCTTCTCTTTTGGCATTTATGCCCGTGTCTTGCTTTTAGCTAGTCCGCAGAAGGAACGTTTCGGGAGTGAGAGGAGACGTTTCTTTTTTTTTCATCGCAAAAGCCGATGCGAAATGAAATCCGTTTTATTTCCGGTTGCAGCGGATCCACCGAGATTTCTTATTAAAACTACGAGAAAAAGAGGGAGCCGGCACGGACACCTACGTGGTCCATTCGAATCCTCTTCGGATCCGTATACATTATATATTTCGGCATGGAAAGTCTGGGAAAAGCCTCTTTTGATTATCATGAAAATGATACATTTTTTTCTTGTAAAATAATATTATGTAGGTACAGAAATGCTATGCTTAGCGTCTTATTTTCGTGAAAAATTTTTTTGTAACAAAAAGTGAGCAAATAGTATAAACATTAATAAATTCAATGAAATAATATATGTATATATCATGCAAAACGATTTTGAGAAGTAAACGAACGAAGCGAGCTCGATTTATAATAATTCGAAAGATCGCGACCCTTTATATTATATTTGCCTTCAAATATAATATTAAAATAACAAATGTACGCGAGTGTAGTGGCAGTAGCATTGTCATTGTGTATATATAGAGCACTTGACTCCCGTTGCCGTGAATGGACCAGTGTGAGGAAGGTTTGTCGTCAAGTAGCAGCGAAGCAGTGCGCAAGAAGGAGAGGAACGTCTGGTGCACAACACCCGGCGAGCGCACTTCTGCCGTTCCCGTTCTTTATTCTCGTTGTCAAAGAAAAGTGCATTATTGCGATTGCGACTCATGTGTTTTGTTCGTTGCATTGCCGGTGCATTATGAGGATTGTCTTTTGCCATCCGTGCATTTTCTGCTGCCGGTGAACAACCGCCGGAGAAGTTCCTTCGCGGGACGCTTATATACACACACTTTGGCATGTAAATCTCACTTTGATACCGTCCGCGAAAATGTTGTTCCCAGACAAAACACATTTTGATTGAGATACACTTTTGCACAATTTTATAAATATTGAAACGGTTTGAAATTATTATATGATATTTAGTTTTCATGGATTTTCTCATATTATATTATAATATTAGTGATAGTTTTCATATTAATTGATAGATCCGAACAGTTAAGTATGTTTTATTGTTATCATTCATTATGTTCTATCACGTACAATTAATAAACTGTAGCGTCATATTGATTATGAAATCGAAAGCAAATCAAATCAAATCGATTAAATACAATATTATAATATTGTAATAAATTATAAATACCAATCAAAACAAAACGAATGAATAGGTACTATTATTCACCAATTCCACACCCAAAAAATTCAGCTTTATGGACATATTCCGTGAACTGTGAAACTGTGCCACCGAGGGATTTAATTCTGCCGATCCATTGACGAGGCGAAACAACAATATAACATTCATCGGACTTTATTCCGAGTGTGAAGCTCGTTTGGAAAAACTGACTTTCCGCCAGCTCGGCTGGAATTTGTTTGCATCCCATCTAGTCCTCTATCTGTTCGGAAATGAGAATGGATCTTCCCCGGGGATTTGCGGACTACGTTCGCTGGAAAACTGAAATTTGCCCAGATCGGAGGTGGCCTCGATAGTTTCGCGTGTGGGTAAATTATGCTTTAATAGGATTTTTGGATCTCTGTGAATTCTGTAGCGGGAGATTTCGTTGTCTAATTGTGTTTTGGATTGGTTTGAATCAATTATTTTTCGATTTTACTGTAAAAAATAAAAGAAATGTTTAGAAATATAATTTTCAAATTGTCCCTTTCTATTGGATTTATAAAATGTTTTTATTTAAAAAAAATGTTCAAAATAAATCTTAATTTAGATTTCACTTAATTTTAGATTTTTTAAATAAATTCTGATTATTGAGATTTTTATTTATTGATATAATATATTATTTGCAAACTATTTTACTTCTTAAAAGAAGAAATAACTGCAAGGTTCTATGGTAAGTGTAAATTTAAGAGTGAGTGTAAACACGTCCATTTACACTCACACATACCATGGTGATTAATTTTTGTATATATGTACAGTCACGGTCATTGAAATTGCAGCACCTTGAAAAATTGACATTTTTATAAATTACGAACAGTTTTCTATATTAAAAAAATAATGTCAAATGTAAGAGGGAATAAAGTTCTATTGAATCAGAGAGATATCGATTTGAAAAATTATAATCATACAGTCAATAAACAGCCTTTTTCAAAATATAGAAAATCGGCCGGTATACCATGACATGAAAAAAAACATTTTATTCGTGATTTAAAAGCAAGCGTCAAAATAATTTTTATTTAATTTCATAAGGTTAAAGGCGTTTATTTATTTTACACTACTTGCAATATTTATAACTACCCTATTTTACTGTAATCCCCTTAACTTAACCCTTAACTTCACTTCACCCTTAACTTCTAAATACTTAGATAACTGATTTTTTTTTAAATATTTATCAAAATAATATGTTTTCATGCGTTTTCCTTGGATATTTTTTCCTCAATAATTTAAATAAAGCCTTATTTTGATGTTTTAGGTTGTATTATTCATCGATCTATCACAATAGGGTTGAAATCAAAATTCCAGTTTAGCTTCCCGATGCCCATATACAGAGTTTTTTTAGAAATTGTTTTACCTCTTAAAATTAAATATGTTTTAGAATTATTTTTTCACTTATTTTAAATCTACATTATTGTGGCTATTTAAAAAAATATATAATCATAGTTTTCGGTTACGTAAAAAAGCTCAAAACTGTTCTGAAATATATGGTTACTGTAGTAAAAAACACACTTTTTTAAAAATGATAAAAAAACTTTTTTCAGTATTTTGAACATAACTCATATTTTCAAAAATATCATGTGAAGATAGCCTATATTTTTTTAAAGCCAAAAAACGCTTCATTTTTTTCACTACAAATATCGCGTAATTTAAAAAAATTATTGTTTTTCGCTGAAAACTTTTCCAAAAATCAACTTATCGTTTCGAATTTTTACACAATCTTAGATTATTTATTGTTTTAATGATTTTGGTAAGTAAATTTGAAAAAAGATGTAACGTAATTTACATACAATGGATGGAATTGAAGGTTTCCAGGTGCTGCAATTTCAATGACCGTGACTACATATATAGATATATATTCATGTGAATTTTTATTTATAGAAAAATTTAAATGTATCATATGTGTAATTAAAAAAAAACTACAAGTACTTCATATTATACGTACGTGTGTAAAAATAGTCAAAACAATCGGAAGCGCACGCGTAAAATATTCAAATGCAAAATAAATCCAAAAACAAATACAAAAAATACACATATGAAAATGCAAATTCAATACACGAGCACACAAACGAATATACATAGCATCAATCGAAACGTCATATATTATAATACAAAGTTTCCCCACACGACGAACGTTTGAGGGCTTGCTTTTCTGCATAAATATCTCATTTGCACGCGGTGCTCTCGTCTCGATTTTCCATCGTGCTTTTTTTTTATTTAAAAAAAAAAGGACTTTTTTGTTCTCACCAGCCGTAGCTGTTTTTGCGGTGCACGTGTCGTCCTCGTAACAGAAAGCTGCGATTCCGTTTCGCGCATGCAAAACCCTCTTCCGGTTTGTGCGCCATGACAAATGCATGGCCGTAATGATGCTCGAGCCTGTAAGGACTAACTTTGGGGAATGTTCTTAATTTTATGCAGTTGAAACGGAAGAGATGTCTGATTCGGTAATTAATTGTAGAGTTTAATTTTTATTTCTCTAATAAAAAACGGACATTGTAATTGGTATCAAAAACCGGGTACACGACCGCTACGCAAGTTAGGAGTTACATTATACTTCAATTATTACTCCAAACTATCTCTTATTCCATAACTACTTCTATCTCCGAGCCACCGAATATCCTCAAATTTCTCTCAATCTACTCTACTTACTTTATAAATATGATTATAAAAAAACCATTGTTTTTTTATAAAGTATAAAAAAGCCTAAATAAAATTTTTATGTGAAATTTGGTATACATAGCTAAGTAATAAAAATAAATAATTATAAAATTTTGATATTGATAATAAAGGTATATAGCAAAAAATAAGCAATTTGATATAGTATTATATAATATGTCGTGTATGGAAATCAGCAGGAAATTTGGACGATTCGAATATAAGCGCGCGGTATCGCCAAACCAGACGATCCCTCAGGAGCATCGACACCGGGCGACAAGAATACCACCATCGCCGATAACAAATTTAATTATGTTCCAAGTTTGTAAAGGTTGAGTCTCGAGCAGTTGGGACGAACAGGGACGGTTTGTTAAGGGATAGCACACGTATATATTATACTACATGACAAGAAAGCTGCTTTGCCGATCGGAGAAACTTTCCTCGTTCAAGAACAACGAGCACAACTCGGTATACGACGCATCTCGTTTGCACCACATCATTTGGTAATAAAATTCAAAATGTGGATTGAATTCATAGAGAAATTGGATTTGATTTGTAATTAATAAAAAAACCGGGATGTCATCGTTCATTTTTCGGTTTTTTTGTTTCTGGGAAATTATAGAAATAATTGATATTCTAGAAGCGATATGAAACACAATAAAGAAAATATAACCATAGGTTTGTCATTTTCCAATATAGAAATATTGTGATTTTTTTGGTATATTGATAAAATGTAATATTAATGTTAAAAAAGTGTCATTTAGAAATTGAACTTGGAGCGTAATCTACGCATGACGTCTGCATCTAAACGGCGTCGAAAATGAAGGATATTCACCATCCCATTCACATTCACCATCCGCTAATTATTATTATAAAAGCCGCGTCTGAATTTGGATGAAGTCAAAACATCGAGTTTGGAATACGAAACGCACCCTCTCCAAGAGCGCTAATGACCCGTCGCCTTCCCAAAACACCCTTTACCGAAGATCTGCGAATTCGCATATCCGGGTGTTTACCGGCTATATTCTACACCATTAGAATCCTCATATTTTACAGACTGTCTCTGTGTTTTCGAGGAGCATGTGTAGTCCTGGCCAAAAGTTTTATTAATGTATCTCTGCGAGCAGGATGTTTGGCCAATTAAAAGCGTGTCTGGCAGCAGCGGTGGCGTGTACAGTTTTCTCGGCAACTTTTAATGGAGTCAGCCGCAAGTGTCTGAACGCTTCACGAAAACTTGAAATAAAAAAAAACCGAGGGAAAAGAAAACTGGGATAAAAAACAAAGTTTAAGACGACGAGCACTTGCGCTTTAACTAGAAGCGTTACATTCTGCCGAAGGCGGGTTTTGTGCGGGCGGAATTTGTAAAATTCATCGCACGAACTGTAATAGTGTCTGTGGATATAGTGCTGAAAATTAGAGTTTCTCATTTTATTCTTATAGAATTATAGGACTTTTTTTATTTAATAAGAATTATACTTTGAAAAACATTATTTTATTTTTCAAATGAAATAATTTTGAAATTTAATATTACATTTTCAAAATTAAAAAATAAAAATAATGTTTTGATAACCTATTACATTTTCCATAAAAACGTAAGTACTTTTATGTTAAATGAATGCGAATGTAAATTGTATGATATTTTAACAGAAACGAATAAAAATTGAAAAACATCGTATCAAGAAAGAGTTGAACAAAATCTAACTTGCATTTCGAATAAATCTATTGAAAACTAGTGCAGACAATTCGATTAAAAAGTGCACGTGAAAAAAGTAACCAACGACTGTTTAAATCCATCGCAGCCGAATGAAACGCACGTTTCGAAAAATTGACCACACAGAATAAAGAAACAGTTATAAGCAAAATATGAAAATGAACGAAAAATAATATATAAAAAAAAAAACGAAATAGTGAGATACAAATGATTTTGCGTTTGTTTTTGTGGTCCGAACGAATCGTGCATAAAGCATTGTCGGTGGCAACTTTTCCAACACAAAAGGCGCATCCAGAACTGGACGCTGGGAAAAAACGTGCCGTTGCCCACGAAAAGGGTATTTAGAAAACACATTTCAACGAGTAAACAATATCGACTGGAATCTGGATGAAAAACTAGCAATATTTTCGATGCGTGCCGCACTAGATGACGACAGTTTTTTTGAAATAATTCGAAATTCAACTGATATGTATCTATAATTTTTTTTATATTAAATTCAATGTAATTATTTATATCTAATTCGTTACAATAATAAACCAAGTATATTCTACATTTTGTTACTTATATAAATATTTCAGATAAGATTAATCAATACACTCATTATAAAACAATTTAATTAATCAATCTAAAAATAATCGTCGAAAATATTTCAGTGTTTTCATAATCTTTCGATAATGAGATTAAATTTCAAAATAATATTACATTTCGAAATCATCGATATTTTTAAACGATCATTATATTACATTAACGTAAGCAACTTCTTATTAAATAATAGGAAGAAATGAGATTTTCCCAAGAAAATGAAACCCCTTATTTCGAGTTAACGAGATTTTCCCACAGCAAAAGATTCGATTCCGAACCGAGATATGCAAATCCCCAGAGGCGATTTTTTCGTGATGCACACGTATTCACTAAATTATTGTCGCGCTTTTCCTCGGATTTCCTTGGATTCGTCGTCACTTTTTCCCCATGGGAAGCCAAGTCGTCGCCATGACGTATGCTAATGTGGCCGTGATTGATGGTTTGAAATCGTTTCGCCACATTTCGAACGCGAAAACCCCGGTTTTTGCAACTCGTTACCGGTGCAACGTACCGCGAACATGCAAACCGGAAAATGGGCCCGAGTGTGAGGCTTGCTGCGAACACATTGCTGAAAAACGAAAAAAAAAGCGTATTCCTAACCGCAACGAAAACTAACTGAACGTGGAATTAAATGGTTTTTAATGTTAAAAAATTATTAAAAACACCTTTTCAAATCGTATATTTGTAGAATTTGGTTGAATTTATATATGGAATACGCGTTGGAAACACACGAAACTTTTAAATTGAGCGAAATTTTGTTCTCATTAAAAAAAAATCTCGTATTTAGAAATTGTATTATTTTAAAGAATACCACGTGTTTTTGACACATATAAAATAATTAATTTTTTTGGTATACTCAAAGAATTTATATATATCATATAAAATACATAAATATGAAGAGAACGAAGGCTCACGGAGCGGAAGAGGTTTTTCCGAAGCGACAGATTCATTTTTCTCTACACAGGGAGGTTTTCGTGGTGGTGGGTATATAATACTATAGGTATAGAAAGAGTAGAAGATGATGGAATAATATCTGTCAAATTAAGGGGAATATTTTCCGATCTCGTCGTGCGCAGAGGTATCGGAAAAATTTCTTTATTCTGCTCCACCTTCTCTCGGGTGCGATATCATATTTTACACTGTGCAAATTTCACTCTCGCGCAAATATCGCCCGATAATGTATTCGAAACGATGTTCACCTGCTCTTCTATTAATACTTGATGAAGATTGCATCGGCGAATACGTTCATATATCACGCCTGTATTTGAATACCGTTCGTTTTTCATTGTTGAATTCTCATCACAAATTCTTCGCTTTATCCGCGTCGAAATGCTTCCATTCAGGCTGCGATTTAAATTAAAATCGGCGTTATTAGCGTTTGTGTAAATCGAAGAAGGCGTCCGAGTATAAAGTGCCGAATCGAATCGTCCCGGAGGCGCAATAGACTTAAAAATCAATGAAGCTGTCTTCTCGAAGAAAATTAAATTATCGAATCTACCTTCATAAAGTTCGGATAGGGAAGGAGAGCTCGCCTCATTTAGCGAATTTCGGATAACTTTTCGAGTGTGACTCCGTACATTTTCGTCCGCGTATTTTTTCCACGTACGTTCGACTCCCGCATTTCGCTACCGTGTCGATCGGTGCGCTCATACCCTTTTTTTATTATTTTGCTCCTGCCGACAAAGGAATATTTATCATTATCCCTTCGTGTGTGAAAATTCTGATTCTCCTTTTAGCGAACAATGTGCGCGTGGCGCTTCAAAAAATATACAATGTACGTTCGCGGGCGCTTACCCTTCGCGAACGATCGCACGAAATGAAAACAACGCTTTGATTGATGAGCTTTCCGACACAAATCAATTAAGTCAAATGAAAAAGCTCTTTTTTCGCGTTCGCACGTATATGTAATAATAAAAACATTCAAAATAGTTTTTCAATTAAACTAGGAAATCAGTGCCAGAATATTTTGTTTATTTTTCATCTAAATGTTCAAACTAAAATTGGTTTCAATCGATGTTGAAAAAAGTTAAAAGCTTTTAGTCACTATGAGTAGTTTATTTTTCAACTCGATTAGTGTGCGTCAACAATCAACGGAAATCGAAATATTTTTCAAAAAATTTTCAAATAAAAAATGTTAACTGGAAAATTAAATTAAACAATACTCTATAATATTTATACATTTTAATATATTCAACCATGGCTAGTTAAACAACGCACTGTTTCAGTTACCGAACTTCCATAGCCTGAAAAGAACACCGTCGTCTATTCAGCGACCATCTGAAAAGCTCATTTTAAACATGCAAAGCTCGTCAGCGTGCAAAGACACCAACACAAAGCATACCATTCCTGCAGTTGCAGTTTCGCGTGACACTACGCCGCATGAACCTCCAGATCGCAAAATGCAAAAAAAAAAATAGATCGATCCTAAACTCCGATAAGTTGGATTACTGTGTCGACTATTTTACCATGAATAAGAGGAGCATTGAATCTAAACTCACAATTAGAACCATATAAACATTATTTTCATTTAGATTTGAACATTTCTACAAGTATTTAAAGTTGATTCATTATAAAAACATTCGATTTTCAATATTTACGGTTCTGCAAAAAGCTTGTCTATAATTTTCTACAAATCTATATGAACAGGAACGGGATTTTTGATTCTGCACTCCTCACATGGGGGTACGAATTTTTACAGGTCAGCAAGCGGGGCGTGTGTAGCGTTGATTGGATTTCCGGGCAACGCGTCCCTAATGGCTAATTGGCTACAGCTGCTAAAAACTCGCTCACAACAATAAGCACAATCGAACCGAAGGCTCGATATGACCCCTTTCGCTCCGATATTGTTACAAATTATTCGAGGTGGAGCACTTTGCGAATCTGCGAGTTTTGCATGATCGTTTTTAAATATCGAGCGTGATACGCAAATAGATTTTTTTCCATTGCATTTTTCATCCGTTGCGTGTTTGCTTTTGTACATTGCAAATATAAAATTTAAAGATAAAACCGAGTACTTTTAATATGCATATTGTTCCAAAGAGACGCGGTGACTTTGCATCGAACACTTTCATACTTTCATAGGTTTTTTTTTTCCACCATAGAGAATCTCCAATGTGGATATGTCAGAACGTCACAGGTTTATTTGGAACTGTCACGACCCGGATCACGCGTTCTGCTTCGACTACGCTGTTTTGAATTACAGACATATCGACAACCCCAAACCCACCTAGCATTATATAACAGACAAAATATCGCACGGCGAAAACCCATTTTATATAAATATGAGAAAAAGCTGTCAGTCATACGAGCGACACGCATTAAAGACTCATTAAGCGTCCATTAATCTATCGGCGATGGTGATGGCGGGCTCAGGATGGCGGGCCAGGACATGATATTCCGGCGCTGCGGGAGACTTGTTAGAATCTTGACATGGCGAGTTGAAGGGTCAAGAGATGACAAGGGTTGAAATATTGTCGGAGAGAGATTACGCAAATTTGAATGGTCCTATAATTTGATCGGGGCATCGTTTGTCCACTGCGCGTTGTTGTGTGCGTACGTTGTACCGCGATGCTCTCGGTCCGTGTTTTTGTTGAGGTCCCTTTGTGCTTGTTTGTTTTAAATATTGCTGTGGACGAATAAAATATTGTTTTGATCTTGTTGAATACATACATTGTTTTGTGAAACTTAATTTTATTAAATATTGAAAGATAGCGAAGTATAATATCTGAAAAATATTATAGACCGGACGTGGAGCGAAATTGCTTCGAAACTTGAACGAAACTTTTTTCAATCTACATAGGAATATTTCAGTACGAGTAATATTTGAAATATTTACATATAAATGTAATATTTATAGATTGATTAGTTATGTAAATTTAAATTTAATTTTTAAGTCAATATTATAAAATCTTCGACTTATTACATAATGCTTCCAAATATAATAATAAACAGCGGATCCAGGAAATTTGCAGGGTGGGGGCAATTCCTAATTTTTAATACACTTTTTTTCAAAAATAAGACTTATATTCAGTTCTTTTTTGAAAAAAAAAAAAGGTGCCAGTACGCATTTTTTATCAAGCATTATATGATTTAATTTTTTTATTACTTTCTTTAATAGCGCCGCAGGCGAATTTTTTTCACAAAAAGTATCGATGTTAATAAAATTTATAAGAAATAAAGAAATGTATTATGATGAAAACAAGACGATTGAATAGCATTTTTTCTTAAAATTAAAGACATTAATGCTGCAGGTAGATTTAAAAAAGAAAATATACCATATTAGTGAAATTATATCTGAAAATTATAAAAATCTATATGTGATTAAATATTTTATTTATTAAACTTTTTTAAAATATCCGAATTTCAATTAAAATGTATAATAATTGTATAAAACTATGTAAATCTCTAGGGTGGTGGCAATTGACCGTTTGCCACCACCGTGGATCCGCCAGTGTATAATTAATAAAAACATGATTCGATCATAAGTGTTAATAACTTAAAACAAACCATGTACACATTTACATACGAAAAAAGCAAACTTTCACTAAAATCCGACACCCGGAAAAAACATTTAAATTTGAAAATAGACCACGCTCCACTACTCCCGATCCGCAGCCTTATTAACTTTCGAGGTTACGTCCGCGTAAGCCGGCGGCGCTTGTTAGGCGTTTTCCGCGGGATTTTCCCACTTTCGACGATCCCAAACGGCGCACAAAAGCTCAATCGAGTGTTTTCGTTTTGACAATAAAGCCGCCGCGACCGTTGCGGAAGCGCGGCCGCCATTGTTCCCGCGCTTTTCCGCCATTGTCGCTCGCTGGAGGCTCCGTCGAAATAAACACCTACACCTACAGTAACACCTACCCCATTGTCGATACGTCAAGCGGGGGATCCTGCCGAGGCTTTCGCCGGATTCCGCAGACGACTTCGCAAATGAAAAAGTTGCGAAAAAGACGGCGGCGCCGAGCGAGAACGGAAAGTGGGTTTATGTGTTTGTTTGGATGGCGATGTTCGTTTTTCGGTTTGTTTTCGAAAAGATTGATTGGATGATTTTCGGTGAGTTTAATTTTTCTTTGTGATTCAAACAAGTATTCGTTTTGAGCAGGGCTGTGGAGTCGGAGTTAGAGTCGTGAAAAATTAGAGACTATTTTTTTTTATAAAATATATTTTTTAAATTGCAAAATTTATATTACATAATAATGAATGTGTATAGCGTATAAATATTAAACGTGTAAATATCACGTGTCGCGTTGAGACATTGAGTCACCAAAATCTAATGCATACAAGTTAATACAAGTCTACGCAAAAGTTTTTGTCACTTTCTTTCTTATGTTGAAAAGTTAGATCCGATTAAAACGACCCAGTTTGAGTTCCAATTTAGTAGATGAAGGAGACTCAATTTCAAAATGAATTTTACGACAAATTAAAAATAGTTTAAAAAATTGACCGATCATATAAATTTAAATGTTAAAATGGCAATACAGCGGTATCCAGAAATCGTAAAAGATTCATCATTGACCGTTAGAGCATTGCCGCAAACCCAAATATCCTTAGAACGGTCATTTTCCGCTTTTAAAATCCTTAATTTTGATTTGAGAGCTTCTACGGATACAGATCTAATAGAAACATTGTTATTTTTAAGAATAAATTCAAATAAGTAAAATTTATACTTGTTTTATTTTTATGCCTATAACACTTGTAATATGAAAATTTTGGCTTTTTGCCGGATTGGTTGGTTGATATTTGATTTAATACACATAAATAGGAGAGGTGGGAAAACAACCTGATAAAATAAAACTTTTTTTAGTGGGAGTCGGAGTCGGAGTCATGTTGAAAAAATTTGGAATTTTAGTCATGTTTTTCCACAGCCCTGGTTTTAAAAACCATGAAATTGAACTTTCAAATTTAATATATATATTATACATACATATGAATACATATAATATATTTTATGTTACAATAATGAAACTTTGAGATAATTTTAATAATGGTATGAACCGTATTTATTCCTGTGAGATTTATTTTTCAACATTATCTCCGTTTACTTTTATTATTTTCATTGTAAGTGAAACAGGTAAAAGACCAACAAAAGAGATGAAGAATGGAATATTATTATTATATTATAATCCTTTTAATGACTCTCACTTGAATTTAAAGCGGAACGTTTAAAACGCATTTACGTCTCGTTTAGCTTCCGACAATCTATCCAAGATTATGATATATAAACCGTTAAATTAAACACTGCAAATTGAAGACCCGTGCAACAACTTTCACTCATTTCACGAAGTTCTTGCGCAAATTCAGAATCTGTAGAATTATACAACAGACTGAGTTTGAATCAGTCAATTTAAAATTTTCTCCACGCACTGTTCTCATACGAGTTTAAAAATAAAACGAAATACATATGAGATTTTGATACCGCGTAAATACGAATATGAAAAGGATCCGTTCGAGTAAACAAACACGCGTTGAGCATATTTCCTCTATCGTTGCCGTTTATTTTTGTCTTCTTGAAAATATGTGTTTTCTGAATCCATTAAGACCCGGCGATATACATTATTTGATAACTTGCATAAATGAAAAGCAACTTTTGCCTTTGGAGCGATTTTCAGTTGTGCCGCAGCTGCCACCCGTCCCCGCTGACTTATTATTATGCAACGATCGTGTGTGTCTCTTTTCGTGGATGTGTTCACCCATTACGAATGTGCGACGTCGAAAAATAAAAATGTGAATGAAAAAATAAAATAAAACGGCGGACCAATCGTTAGAGGAATCCGTTTTTTGTTACGCTTTTATTAAACGCTGCGCGCAAATCCGCTTTCGAAACAGAAGATACCCGCCGCCGTTGGGAAAAATCGAATTTGACATATCGCGTAATAGAACAAAAATGCTTTTGTCAGAAATCGTTTGTAGCTGAAGGAGACGAAATTGTATTTTTATATAAAGATGTAAGTCAAATTGGATTTTTTCGTGTTTTGGATGGAATCGCATTTGCTTTCGGATAATATTTCGGTCAAAGTGTTGTTGGTCACAATTTAATTGAAGGTTTGAATATTTTTGGTACATTCAATACTTTTCATTCAGAAAATCCATACATTTATTATTATAAAAAATATACTTCATTCTCACAATTTCTCGGGTTCATCTAAAAATAAATATAATATTTGATTGATTGTGAGTATATGTCAAATGTGATGAATAAATATTTTATCCAAATTTTATATTTATTTCAATTTTATAAATAGAAAACCCTTACGAAACTTCGAATATACAGAATATTCGAAGAATAAACATTATGCAATCACGAAAATGGACCATTGAATAATGAATCCACACTTTTCCGCCGCGCAAAAAATGGCTTTTCGTTTCGTTCTTCGTTTCAAATAAGCAAAAGTGTAAAGTTTAATCCAAAGCACGCGTTGTGACGAGCATGACTTTGCGCAATAACCATTTGATGAAAATTTCAAAACGACAATTTGTCTTGTGTCCCTCGGGAGCTTCCACATACGCTCACGTCGCACACTTCCAAACACACGACTCATCCGCGATATTTTCTTTGCGAAGGAATTTCAATTAATTCGTCGAACGAGAACGTCAAATTAGTGAAAATTGAGTCATTGAGAATTCGATTTGTTTCGCTTATCCTGCGAAGGTCGTATACAAATTGAAGATAATGGCGACGAACAAATTAAATAACGCCCGGTCGTCTTATAATTAGTGTCTTCGCAATGAAGCAATAAAATATCTTCGAAGACATTATTTGACTAAAAATATTTAAACTTATTCAAGTTTTTTAAATGTAACTACTATATTGTAATATTGACTTTAAGATGTCGTTTTAGAGTATCACTCAAGTATAAATTCCATCATATTATGATTTTTATTTTATTTTTTATTTGTATACACACAAATACAATTACACCACCATGGCATAACAGGTTTTACTCCAAAGTCGCCATGGTGGCTAAATCATTAAATCATCTCATCAACAGGACAAGATGGCATTATATGTAGAGTACACCAAATCTTCTTTTTATGCAGGGGATACGTTTCATAGACTACAGTGTAAAATATTTATGGTAACCATATAAAAATTGGAGATAGGTTCCATCAGTTGGATGGTACTTCTATTCAAATATATTCAGTTTAATGTGGAAAAATTTCGCTTTGTGAAATCATCGAAAAACATCGAATTTTTTTAATTTGATAGCTAGAACTTTTTACAATCCTTTATCGAATTTGACCACAGTGACATAATATCAAAGGGAAGTCCACCATCCCGTCTGTTACATGCACCCCACTCTATGCCAGCTACCTGAGCCGGCTTAGTTATAATAATTATGTACCAGAAACACTAGGTGAAACTATGGGCACCATATTTACATTTATTGGGCACTACTCTACATTTAATCAACGTTTACTCTACATTTAATTTTAAATAAGCAATCGCGAAGGCCCTATTTTCCAGGGGGGGGAGGGCATACGGAAAGCCGAGAGTGGCATAACAATACATATTTTTTTCGTAATATATTTTGAAAAAGATTGAAATTTGACACTACCAAATTTCTTATAAGAAATTTGAGCTGATCGGCACACACGCAGAAGGCACAAGTCAATTTAGTAAGAAGTTAATTTAGCCGTGGTTTGCAGGGGCCAGAAGAACAGGAGCAGAAATCGGGGCAGGACGATTCGCACGAATCGATCCTTCCCCCTCCTGCCCGAGTGCGTCGTCTGCCCCGAAGGGAAATCGTAAATTTCACATATAATGTTCGATCGAAATCGTAAAACGGTCTTCTCGTGACTTATCGAGCGCGAAACGCTCGAAATTGGGCGAACGCCGGTGCGGAAACGCGCGCAATTAAAACTTCGTTAAAATTATAACGTTTGTGCGCTTTGTTATACCTTTACATTCTAAAACATTCGTATTTATTTATGTATGTATGCATTTTGTGAAAAAGAAGAGTTTTTATGAATTCGATATCTAATTATTTATTCGTATTATAATACATTTGATAGTTAATAAATAAATAAATAAATAAATAAAAATTTATTATACTTACATAGTATTAATTTCAAAACTTTTATGATATCGTCAATAGTGTGGGGGTTTTTTTCCATTACGTATTTAAAAGAGGAATATAACTGTTAGATAATCTCTTGCTCAATGATGAGCGATCGTGTCTCATGAAGCTTAACTTTAGTGATGGTTCAAATTAACAAACCTATACTATTGAATAAAAATAAATAGCAAGCCGATAATATAAAGTGATGAAAATTTTCTTTATTTGATCGTGCAATCATTCGAAAGGAAAATTTGTAAACATTTTATTAGTCAACCGGAAAAAAAGTTTTAATTAAACTAATTTTAAATAATTGAATCACGAACTCGTTTACGTAATATTATACTTCTTTAAACTAAGTGAGATACGAATTGGTAGTTGTAGTACCTTTATAAATAATATAATATAATTTTACAAAAATACATCAGAGTTTAATAAGACTTTTATAAAAAATTATAACAAGACAAAATTGAGATTAAATGTACTAATCGGTTTAATCATCACATAAATGGAAGATAAAAGCACGCTTAAATGAATAGAAATGGCTTCAAGGGTGGATCGTTCATATTTAAAATCTAATTTGAACGAAAATTAAAACGAATAAAGGGCGATCTTCAGAAGATAATACAATGTACCATTTACGAAATTGGTGATAGCTCATGGATGGAAGGATTTTTCATGAATGACATTTAATAAAATACAGTTTTTTTTATTCAAAAAAATATAAATAGATTATTTAACTTTTAACGTATGCGTGTTTACTATTTGTCAATTCCAAATGATCGCCCATAAAGTGAAACGGACACAACTTTCTTAAAGGTACACCAAAGCCTGCGATGTTATAGATGCCTCAGCTTCGTGAATTTCTAAAGAGATAGAAGGAGATATAGAGATCGTGGGCCGTTTACTTAATTAAACACAATCCACACAATGTGATTATCGGGAGAAGTTCCCCGGTTGCCGAAGAGGGTCGATGAAGTCTTTACGATCGGGTCGGTGGCTTACAGACCCGTGATTTCACCAAGATGACCCTCCTCCCTTTGACGGATGATCGGAATTCCTTTTGATGTCCAAATGGCACCAGTGTGGTCAGGAAGATCTTTTAAAATGTCAATTAGCCGGACAATTTGATTATCGAATGTTAATATGCAATGTAAATACCAAAAGTTTGTAGAATGTTATCAAACATTATATTAATATGAATGAAGACTTTTGATCGATCGTGGAAATTCGTGTATGTATTTTCATCGGAAGTTTTCTTATGTACACGTATTCGACTCTGAGTTTTGCATAGTGAAACGGGTCTATGTGCGCGAAAAAATCAAAAGTTTTCGCTGTTACGTAACGGTTCACATAACTTTCGTTGTAAAAATACGCGGAGCCGGGCATATTAAAACTCGGTCCAATATTAAATTCCTAAAATGATTTCCATCCTCCATTGTTTTGTGCACGGACGTTAAAGCCTCGGGCTCAGATACACGGGAAAACGGAGCCATCTACACCTATATACATATTTGCTAGTATAATATTACTAATTAGTGATTGCTCATTTAGAAAAGAAAATCTGTTACGGATATCGGAAAAAAAGACACAATAAAACTGTAAAAAATTTCTATCGATACACTAAAATGCTTTGGATTTTCATATGAATATGCAATCATGTAAAAAATACAAGCGTCGCAATAATAATGTGTTCGTGATGTGAATTTGTCTCGTAAAAAATATAAAACATACATTTCAGTTAGCATTCATTGGTTTTTTACAAATTTAAATAATGAATTGATAAAATTTTCTAATCAATTAAGTAAACATGATTTTTCATTTGTTCAAATAAATAAAAGATTTTAATTTTAAGAAAAATAACAATTATTATAATACATAATTTCATGGTGGTAACATTTTCATTAAACTAAATCTACTTATTATACTATTGGTAATTTAATGACTTGAAATCAAGTTAAAAATAAACACAGCCTAGTTGAACACAAAAATTGTCCACATGAATATTATTAGGCTCGAGAGCCCATAATACCATAACCAAAAGGATAACTGGAAGATGTTCGTAAATAGTGTACTCCTCGCCTCTCTAATGATGTGTTATATCCTAAAACTGAAATAGATGAATCATCACAGTATCCAGTCAAAAACGTTTTCCAACTGCTGCATTTTCTTCCTATGAGATTATCAGGTATTTTAAAAGATTCTTCATATAAATCCAGGCCTCTTGTATGACTGCAGACAGACTGCGAACATCCTGGTTGTCCTGGACCACCACCATTGATCATAAAATCTATGTGTCCAAGTGTTTCAATCATTCCCTGTATTCCTTTATTGACATGTATAATGTCAACAAATGCAGCATCTTTTTTATCTAATACGTTTTCCAAATTGGTACCAGAAAAGCATGGACCAGCTGGGTCGAGTCCTGTTATTCTTCCTATTTTTTTATTTGATGTTTTGAAAATTCTGTCACCAATCCTTCCAGCTAATTGAGCTCCTAAGCTCATTCCAATTAAATGTACTGTTCTTGGATCCAAGTTGTTTTTTTGAACAAGTTTTGCAAAAAATTTTGCTATTGATTCAGATATCGGTTGTAACATTGCAACTGAGTGGAGATAATTACCTCTCAATACTAGTTCACAATCAAGCAATAGCATATTATAATCACTCATATTAAGATATAAATTCGCTAATGGAGTAAATCTTAATGGACCGTCTTGAAATCCATGTAATAACATAATTGTGGGATTGCTCGCATTAATTTTCTTGGATATTTCATTTGCAGCATTTTTCAGTGGATAGTAAGTCGTTTGTGTTGGTGTGTGCCACGCTATCGATACTTTTCCCAAATCATGTTCAATTGTTCTTACAAATGGTAGATGTAATCCAAAAGAGTGTGTTTTCATCAGTCCATAACCTGAAAAAATAATATAAATATAATACTATACAATAAAATGATCAATGGAAATAAAACGAATGTTCAATGTCGGAAACCGACGGTTAAGACACTTTCGAACTTATCGAGTAACTGATTCGTGACGGAGCAAAATTGAGTAAAAGCAAATCCATTATTAAGAACAAACACTATAATCTTAAAATAGGTAAATTTATATATATTTATTTATTTATTTTACCCATACAAATACATAATTATATAAATACATAACTATATGAGTACACATACATATACCACCATAGCCTAACAGGTCACCTTACATCGCTATGGTGGGCAAAAGCAAAAGAAAAATATAACAATCAATAAAAGTTTGAGAAAAAAATACACAACATATCGTTAATAAAATATAATTAAATTAAATAAAAATCAACTAACCGACGGCAATTTGACATTGCAACAAAACTTTATGAAGTAAATAAAACATAATCGTTTGATTTTAGTATACAATATTGATAAAAAAACTGAATTTAAAAAAGACGACACTCACAATCAGTCAATCAATATGATCTTATGATACTAACTTAATAGAAATGCATTCACATCTTCGAATACGAAGGCTGCACACATTCACTTACGTAAAATTGGCACAAACCGAAACACTTATAAATTGACAAGACTTGTAAATTGACTCACATAGTTTCGACCCGACCATGAAAACTCCGTCGTTGAAGACCAGCTTCTCTGGAGCACAACCGTGGGTCATGCATTGGATCAGAACTGCAAGAACTGACATAGTAGCCATGTCTCTGACGAGACGTGGTATTCGGACCAGCGACAAGAGCGAAATCAAGCTGCGGTCCAATGGTAAGTCAGTCCGTGCGGTTTTTATGAGGTCAACGACGTTGACCCAGAATGATAGCGAATGTTCGTCGATACCGGTTGATATTTTTGAAGTGGATTGGTTTTTGTGTTACGAATGCATTTTTTTACCTTTTCAGATTAATCGACCGTCTGTCAAAGACAGCCTTGGGTTCAAATTTAACCTGTTTTATGAAAGTAATTGTATTTTACGTACAGTTTAATAATTGAATATACGCGGATACAAAGGAAATGAGTCATGAAATTAGAATGGTTTAAATATATTTGATATATTTTTTTAAACAATCAATAAGCCTTCGAAGAGATAAGATTTATTTTTATTAAGATTAGTAAAAAACGGCACTTAGACCTTGTTCAGATAAAAACAATTTATTCGAAAAATAATTAATAAAAGACTCATTTGCTTGAAAATCACTGAATAATGCAACAAGCGATTTGCAAGCAGTCTGCAAAACAATCGAAGCGGAAATCGGATCGAACGAAAGTAAAACTCGCTTTCAAGCCATTCACAACTGAGTCGAAAGAAGATTTTCATACAACAATGGATAGTTTTAATCGTCGCGGTAACGAAACAAACCACAAAAAAACAATAGAACGCAAAAACTAAATTTGCACATTGATAACACTAGAAAAAAAAAATAATAAGCAATGCGTCGTTGTGTGGAAAAATTGCGAGAATGAAACAGTTTCATAGCGATTTAATTTCACACGCAATGAAATAAATAAGTATTGTTCATATGAGTATGATTGAATTTCATATGCACATATTATATGATATTTGTTTTACAATACATATAGAATTTAATATAAGGTATTTATTAAAAAAAATTTGAAATAATATTTGTTTAGGAAAGATACTCATTAAATAGTAAATAGAAAAATTTTTAAATTATGATATTTATAAATTCAAATATATAGTGTGATTTATTTATCTATTCGAAACATATTTAAATAAAAACTTATCAAAAAAATAATGAAAATGACTAATCAACAAATATTTTTCAACGATATATAGGTGTCCCAAAAATCACGCAAGATGTAATTTTGATAGAAAATACAGATTTCTAATTAAAAATTGTAATTTTTTAATTGATTAATACAGTATACAGTATAAGATTATATGTGAAATAGCATATCGGGTAAATGGCTTTACTGGCATATACGCATTTTTTTGTTGAAATTTTCCATCAATTTTTTCCATACATGTTGCTGAATTTTGTTGATATAGTGCTAAATTTCCTCCTTCAAGGTGTGGGTGATCATGGTCTTGTTGGCATAAACCTTAAACTTCAAAAACCATCAAAGGCGTTAAATCGCATGATCCGGCCAATTCTAATCATCAAAACGGGAAATTACACGACTAGGAAATGAATCATGCAATGATTGAATTGCTTCTTAGGGAGTTTATTTTCTTTTCTTTAGGGAGTTTCTTAAATTTCTCTAGGGAGTTTTTGAAGTCTAAGGTTTATGCCAACAAGCTCACGACCCTCCACACCTTGAATGAGGAAATTGAGCGCTATATCAATGAAATTCAGCTACATTTACGCGAGAAAGTCGTGGAAAATTTCAACGAAAAAAATGCGTATATGCCAGTAAAGCCATTTACCTGATATGCTATTCTACACGTAACCCCATACTGTATACTGTGTGAATCAATAAAAAAAATACAATTTTTAATTAAAAATCTATGTCTTGTATCAAAATTACTTCTGTCGTCTATTTGAGACACCTATACAATAAAAACAGTAGTACACAATAACAAAAAAATTCAAGCATATTACCCGAATTAATCAAAACACTTTCAATACCGGTCGAATTTCCCGGCCATTTTGCCACGTTGGAAGCGTCCCAGAGACGCCAAGTCCCACATGTTGATTCTATGGCGGCCATAAGGCGGCCTCTCACTCTCTATCCAACATGGTCGTACATAACGCACACACGCGCCCCGCATCGATATGACGCTTAATCACCTTTCAATATTCAGCTCACGATTTGGGAACCTTATGGTTGTTTGCAATCGGGTGCCCTCAACCCACGGGCCTTCCGGACAACGGTCCTCCTCCTTCCAGGCCGAGATAAGCCGCGGTCCAGAACTTGAGGACCTTTCCTGCCTAGGGAAATGGGGTCGGTAACTGTTTTCGAATCGGCACCCGTTTTGGCTTTGTCGAATTTGCGGATGTGTATGACTATGGGGTGGTCGGAATTTGATCCGTGTGATATAGAATTCTCGGTTTAATCGAGAAAAGTTTTTATTATAATAGTTTATAATGATTTCGATTCAACATAATATATGGTGTTCCAAAAAAATGCATACATAGTTTGAATGATTATAACATGAATATTTATTGAATACGATTAATACTAAAACTTCATATTAAAGAAGAGGAATGTAGTATTTGTATGGTTATTACATTTTTTTTAAATTGATAAGTGTTCAGGATCAGAAATTAATTAGAAGGTGGAGCGACAAAAATTCAAAAAACCAAAATTCTTTTAATTTTTGCTCTCAATTTGTTAACTTATGCTATTTTTGGGTTATAAACTTTATTTTCAATAGATTTCAATAAAAAAAATCTATTAACATGAGACTTAGAGAATCCTGAAATTTTATATAATATAATATTATACCTCTAATCTAATTGTAAGTACAAATTTTCATCATGAAAGAAATAAGAATCGATTTTTCTAACATAATGGAAATAAAAAAAATTACTGTTTTGTCTATAATTAAATAATTTTCTTTTTTATAGTCCAATGTGTATACTTAAATGCCATTGGGTGTTCAATTATAGAATCTTAAATTAAATTTTCTTGGTGTTAGTACCACAAATTTCTTTATTTAAAATTTAGGTCTGATTTAAGTCTGGATTTCAAGTTAGTTTTGGTAAAAAAAAATAATAATAACGTCAAACGCGGTTTAGGACAACTTTCGGTTTTGCCCTGTTGCCGCTTCACGCCCTTCCCGCAAAGTCGATGGATAGTTTTGTATCAATTTAAGTGATTTAATATGTCGATTTTATAACTAATCAATATTTTTTGTATCTAAAAACATTATTTTCAATATCAACAATAACCACAAAACATCAATAGCCAAAAATCGACAACTATCAAGCACTTATGAAAGACGCATACCTCTGACCGCACACCAAACACCAAACAACCTCGATCGAAGCGCACACACAACAAACACCCTCCCCAACACAAACGACACGCATTATATATTCCAGGGCCGGCTCCGGGGAACGAAGAAGCCCTTCCGAGACCGTCTGTATAGGCCGTTGCTATGGCAGTGTTGAGATGAATGAAAGTGTCGAACGGGCCCCTCGGGACCTTCGAGTGTCGCCGGTACGTCTCACTTCGACGAGGCATCCAGCATTCGGGTTCGGGGTTTCTCGATTTCAATATTGCTCCAATAATGGAATTTCAGCGCCCCGAGAGCCTGAAAACCAATATATCGTTTGAGCTCGCGCCGTTCGTAAACAAGTGCCGTGTTAATTGCGAGCATTCTCGTTAAAAAGTTCGGTAGCGGATGGAGAGGTTTTGATTTGCGGTATTATATTGTTAAATTTTTGTATATGATAATGTTTCGCATTTCGTAAGTGTTAATTTATGCGTGGTTACGAAGAAAATTTCAAAATTAGTGACGAAAACTTGATTTTGTGTGTCGTCGACGTCATATTTGAATATTATTGGTATGTGAAATTTTTTGTTTAAAACCATCGGCCATATAAAGAAATATTATATTTTTATAAAAATAATAAAATGGATCTAAAATAAAACTTAAATTTATTCATCTGAAAATCGATAGCGCAATTCGTCAAGCACAGCGACACGTTCTGAGACGTGAATTGATAGCATCACGGTTCGTTCCCATTTTTTTCGTACATCTTCGCTAGCGTATAAATTCATCCATCGTTCTAAATCTTTCTACATCTTCGGCGACGCCATTAATTCGAGGCCAGGCGTCGTCGACGAAATACAACATGACGTTGGTAACAAATTTCGCCTAAACACCGCGTATCTCGAGTCCATTATTCATACAGTCCAGAGGGAGGAGAAGATACACTCGCGACGGGTAGGTGGGAAAGATGGAGGATCCAACTTTCAATAGCGATTTTCTTTTGTTATAATCGACGGGTGGAAAACTTTTTTTTTAATATGTCAAAGCGTCGGAAATGAGGAGGATTCGCCGTCCGAGCACTCCATTATATATGCGAGGACATGAAATAAGAAAAGTTTCGGGGCCGGAAGAGAATCGATTTATTTTGATGCCCCTCAGGTCGACCGAGATAGCTCCGAAAACGAATTGGTTTTTAATCGAAATACACGTCGTACGTTACAGATGTAATATGATTTTTTTTCATGAATATGTTGTTGTGCATGTTCGATTTTGATTTTCTAGTTGTTGACATTTGGAAGTGGTCGGCGGTTTTGCTTAGTGGATGTATATTGAATTTCGAACATGGCGAAAGGGTAAGTTACGCATGAAGCACGTTCTAGCCTTCAGCGATAAGAGATTTTCAGGGTCAAACACGCACGATGGAATATGATGGACTCCACGTGTGTAGTGAATCGTTATACGTAACATAGGATCGATTTAAAATACATTATTGAATAAAAATATAACATACAAAAATTGCTAACTGTCGAATAATATTTATCAATCTCAAATTATTTTGTCGTTGCTTTGGAAATATGACATTTTGTTGTGGTAATGTCGAAACGAATGAATTTGTATACGAAATATTATAAACATATTAAAGTGTCTCCATGAAAATTTTATTTGATGAATTCATAGAAAACGGACTAATTGATTGTTCTAGATAAATTGAATTTTCGATAAATATTTTCACATCGGCACGAAAAATCGCAAACATGTAATATTATATGATATGTAAAAATATTTTTTTAGCTTTTCACTGATTTTATCCTATACATAACTGCCGTCGAAAAATTTAATATAATTTGGGAATATTTTTGATGAAAATTACTCACGTAATTATTTTTTACGAAAAATGTATTTTTCTCTCTGGAAAAGTAAATCTTTGATTATAAGTTTTATATGCTAAATGAACGCAAATCACCCAAAATGAAAACAGTGTGCAGAAAAAACAAAATGAAAACGATCCTATAAATTGCGTATATTTTTAATTAATCTCACTCATTTCTAAAATAATATTCCGACTGAAAATAAAAAAGGCGATAACATAAATTTTCATTTTACAATATATTCGTAAAACAACTTATACATAAACCTTCCTCATCTAAAGATAAAAAAAAATCATTTGGATACCTATGCAAATTTTCAGAATATATTCCAGTACATGTCACAATTGAGGATCCGCCCTAATTCAATTGACATGTGCGAAACGCTTTGACGTTGATTAGTTTGTTATCGCGCAGGATTGGCGATCGTGCAAAATCAGCGTCCAGATCCTGGCCATTGTTCAGACAACCCACGGGAAGGCTATCCTCATTTCAGCGCCGACAATTTACATAATTTTTAGAGCGGTCCGTTCAATCTCCGGTCCTTTTTTGCATAATAATCCTCTTACACATCGCGTCGCACGCGGGATAATGTCCGACCCCTCCGAAGTCGCACAAATGTTACGGCCGTATAATTACCCGGGACGGAACGGTTACGTCCTCTTACAGTGTTAATACGGATCGTCGTCCTGCTCAAACGCATAATTATTATTGGGGAAAATTCGTGTGCCGTGTTTCATCCCCCAGGAAAAGTTATTCGTTCGGGGCTTTTCGACGCTTTAATCGAGGCACGGAGTCAATTTAGCTGAGCGACGCGGTTGTATTGTGAGGGCGTTTCAATTGAGATTCGAGGTTTATTGTTTGAGTTTGTATGTCGTTTTAGTTTGTGATTGTTGCATATTTTCTATGATTAATTTCTATCTATTATGTAGGCTTAATGAAGGTACAAATTGAAAATTTTGCAAATATGAAAATTTTGTTTAATTTGATTACGCTTTTCAAATTCAAAGTAATCCAAAACAATTTATTTTATAATTAAAATTGAAAATCAAAACATTCATCACTGAATGGTTAATTTTTAAAATTTAATACTGATTTAAATAGTATACACGTATATAGTTGAAAAATATTTGAATTTATAAAACGAGAAATCACGATCCAGTCAAACTTTCGAGGCGCAACTCATTCGAAAGTCAGCGCACACATGGACCCACAAAAACACCGAAAATTATGCCCCCCCCAAATTTTTACAAGCACAAACCAAAAAAAGTAACCAACGGAATCGCAAAAACGCGAATGCACACAAAACCGTAGGTCAGGTCGCGAAAAACACCAGATGTCGGTTCGCTGTTCCGCGGCGTGTCGCACGTACCGAATAACTCGCACACTTTTCCGGGCCGGAAAAACTTCAGCACCTCCGAAAAACCCGGAGGCTGGAAAAACTCTCGATATAAACGAGCCCGAGCACCGAAAGGGGGCAAACTTGTCGGGAACTTTCTTATTACCGCCAAAGTTATTCTTTGCTGTTTGTCCGCTTACGCGCGATGAGGTGTAAAGTCCCGCAGGACCCTCGTCAAGCCGACGTCTCATCTGCGCATTCTTTTTCAATTTCGGGGAAAATAACGTCAAACGCGGTCTAGGACGACTTTCGGTTCTGCCCTGTTGCCGCTTCACGCCCTTCCCACATAAAGTCGATGGATAGTTTTGTACCGAAGAAACGTTGAGGATGAATTATATAATAATGTATTTGTTACAGTAAGTATCGAGTCCGTTAACACGTGCATTGTTTCGCAAATGCATGTTTTGTCTGAACCACTCAGAGAAAATATATGCTAACTAGAAAATGCACGAACCATCTTCTATACTGATGTAGATAATGTACTAACGAAATAAATAAAATGCAAGTAGGGAATATATAATAGCAGGGTATATTTTATTTTAGGGAAATACGAGAAACTCAAAATATTCAATTAAAGGTAATTTATTTTTGGATTATGTATTAAAAAATTGTGACAGATAAGTATTGCTCGAAGAGAAAACTTGTCTAAATTAGTGATACGTCAAAAATCCACGATTCAATTATTTTTAATTTATCCGTAAGAAATTATTGTTTTTTAATTTATTATTTTTTAAAACCCTTTGCCTATATTTCTAAATAACAAAAACTGATAAAAATAAATTTTATCGTATTTTTTTCACAGATGACAACTACAATATAAAATACCAAACGTGTATTGGCGTTTTACGTGTTGCCAAATGTCAACAAAAAAACTAATTCATCTGTTAAATTACTAAAATTTCGTTCATTATTTGATTAGCTAATCGATGTCGGCGGGTCAATAAATTCTCTCGTTAATTTATGCTTTTTTTGCCGATAGTGTCTAATCTAGTTAAGGCTTCCAATACCGGGATCCCGGAACCCGAAATTCCGGGAATCCCGGCCATTTCTGGCACCGTAATCCCGGTGCTGAGATTACTTTGAATACCGGATTACGGTACTGGAATTATTTTTTTAAATTAAATTAAATGAATATTTCGGAATGGTTGACGATATCTGTTATTTCGAAAATAAGTAAAATATTAAATTTGCACGAGTTATATACCTTATAACACGACTAACATTATATTTTATAATCAATAATTGATAATTGTAAAACACAAATTGTAGAGACAACGCAGATTGTATTTTCAACCATTTCTTCAAGTTATAATTACGTCATACAATGTGTTCGCTTCATACGAAATACCAAAAAAGCGTATTAAATTGATTCGTCCCGCTGTTTTATTAGATGACGGTAACCAACCAAGCACGGAAACTAACCCATTTATACAGGGTCTTCCCCGGGACTTTTGTAACTTCTAATCGGATTTAAAGTGACTTAGAGTCATGATAGAAAAGTGAAAGTGATACCATTCCGAATAAAATCGGCTACAATTTTTTTTATTTTTTATTTTTTTTAGAGGAGGGGAGGTAAAATTTGAGGGGGGGGGTAAAAATGAAAAATAAATTGTAGCCGATTTTATTCGGAATGGTATCACTCTCACTTTTCTATCATGACTCTAAGTCACTTTAAATCCGATTAGAAGTTACAAAAGTCCCGGGGAAGACCCTGTAGATATTATTGCATATATTCTTTCTCACTTTATCACATGTCTTTTATTGTTTGTCTAAATTTATAAAAGGATGTCGCAACCATTGTAAAGCGACAATATTCGGCAGTATTTCACCAACTCACAATTTAATAAATATAAATAAAGGAATATATTTTTCTTGTTTTTTATATGTACATACATATTATTTTTAATAAAATTAAATTATAGTTTTTTTTTTTATTTTAAATTCTGGAACCGGTTCAGCACCGGGATCCCGGGATCGAAAATTTCCAGCACCGTAATCCCGGTTCTGACAAAATCTGCCGGGATTGGAACCTTAAATCTAGTATTACGCGCTTTCTCTAAAAATCAAAGCACACCTATACACTCTCTAGATGAATTCACGATGATAAATGCTTTTAACTGTAACATATATAAATTAAGAGCAACAAAATAATTTGAGTATATTTTAGGAAAATACGAGAGGATCCAGAATATCAGCCGTATCAGTGGCGCGGCTTAGAGTTTCACTTAAAAGCACCGTCTCGACACGAGCAGTTCTCGAATGTCGCCACAGACTAGGCTTAGGCATTCGGCCGACTAATGAAATCCGGCGTTGCGTCAACACGATTATACCATAATCCGGTGGACCGAACTCGATCTTGATCCTCAAGAGTGCAAGAGCATTTTTACGACGGCCGTCGGAATTAGATCCGGTCGTATGAGCCATCCGCTCCGAATTCCCCCCGTGCTTACGTAATATTTTCGTTCGGTTCGATTGTTGTGTTCCGATCCGGTGGAAGGAGCAACGAAGCGATTGTGCACTTATTAGCGAACAGGAAATCGATGTTTATTACGTCCAATTAGGTTCGAGTATACGCCCTATTGGAGTCGGCTTCTTTTTTTTTCTATTTTGCCCCTTTCGGTCGTTGCCGAACAACTTCGAGCAGTCGAAATTAACGATACAATTGCTCCATCATCGTCTGCAGCGAGGAATTGAATAGAACGTTAACATTTAAATAGTCGGGTATACAATGAAGCGGGTGAAGGAAACGGGAAGAGCTTTCATCCTCGCGGATAGAAGAGATTTAACAATGCATTTACGAAAACAGCACCTGAGCTTTCGTAGTTACCTACTTCGTCTTTTATATTTATTTTGTTTTCGTTTTCAGCCCATTCAATAGGGAGAATCAATTGAATCTAAATTTTTATGTGAGTAATTTAGTTTTAAATTGCAATTGAAAAGTTTCACTTAACAGATTGAATATAAATTGTTAGCATCGAAAGTATTATATGAATCTTTTCGAAATAATTTAAATTTACTTCTTTTAAATATAAAAAAAATTTTCACATAAATACAAGAATAATTTATATAAAAACGTGAAATTTTTATGATGTGAAGAGACGCTATAGACATGTGTGCTCGACTAAACAGGAAATGCATCCTTTTTAAAGTAAGCAGGAACACGTACGTTCAAATTGTACATCCTGGAATATTTCTCGCGAAAATCTCGCACTCAAACCCGCACATTTGAATCACATCGGCAAATATTTGCCAATCTCCCACCAGCGTTGAGATTTGATCGAATTTCGCCACACGATGCATCTTCGATATTCGCAGAAGTGCATCTCGCACGATACGGAATCTGCACTGCCGACTCCACTTTTTCCACATTTCCCCTCCTACAATTTTTCCATTTTTGCTCCTACGTTTTTCTCACACCAAGACGCGGCTTCCGGCCGTCGAAAACGGGCGTCGAATGTTTATTTGAATATCGATTTGGCGCGAGAACCGCGTCGACATGTCCGACGTGAATATAAACTGGCTTTAATTCGGACGGAGTTCGATAGCGAAATTTTGCGATTTTTCCCTTTTTATCCATTTTTGGTTGATCGTAGAGACGCACGTGAACTTCTTTCAGTTTCTGCGCCGTTTTCTATGTCGGAAGATCCGCATACCGCAAAATCCCTAATGCGATACGTCGTTTCGATCGCGTTGCACATCTGCACTGCATCATCGGATGTATTGATTTCGTATTTCCTTTACGAATCCAAATTTCAATTGATTATGCGCATTTTTAGGAATGGTGATATGAAACTTTGAAGAAAACACTATCTCAATATGATAAATGTATAAATAAAAAAAATCTTTATTTTTCTAAAAAAAAAAAAATTATAACGTATAGCGTATCCTATCGAATTAATTCGATATAGAGTGCGGTCGCATAAAAAAGACATTTTTCACGCACATGCTTACGCTTTCGCCGCACAAAAGCGCCCCCGAAGTGAATAAATATCGTTAAAACTGAGCGCGAAGGTAATTTGCGGCCCTCGAATGGCGAATACGAAAAACGCTTTGTGCTCTACGGACGTATTTTCTTAAAGTGTTCGCACTAAAGTTTCATTGGACCGTTGATTGCCTCCGTTTTCAACGGGGTTCAGCCTGGAGGAGAATTTCATTTTTTTCCCTATACACTTTTTCATTCAGTTTCTTTGGCTGGTGAACGCGGACGTTCGTTCGTGTTAGCTTTCGCGTGTTTTATTTTTGAACGGTTCGATTTACTCGCATTACGTCGTTGCCAATACTGTGGATATAGGAAAAATTTGATTTTTTTATATTGATTCTACCATTAGTATTGTATAATTTTAAAGTCATTAAAATATATTATTTTCTAATTTTTTTTAGTAGTAAATCCTCATAATGATAAATCATTCATTAAATGGCAAATATTATTTTTTTTTAAATAATAAACGTTGGATTGATGAGAATTTTTTTGAATATTGAATGTTTTTAAGTTATAAATTTGATGTTAAATATAGGTTTTCGACTTATATTCCTATGATCCTTGTAAAGATGTTGGAAAGGAGACTTATGGAGTTCGCGCGCGGTGCGTGTCCGATACACGAAACTCGTGCGCTTCGTTAGAAAAACGTCAATCGCAATACTTTTATATTTATCGTCTGGATAAAATATCGTATCGGGTTCAATTGTACGGTGTCTCGAAAATATATAGTCGTATTAACTTATTATATTTTATTTGGACACATTTCGATAAGATTTATGTCAAATAATGTTAAATGTTCAAATGAGGATTATGATTTCCTGCCCAAATATTTTCTTTTCATATAAAAAAAATATTTTTTCTTCATTCTTAAATAATATACAATACAATAGTTTTATTAAATTAAATATACATATTTGTGTATTGATTAAAATAAAAAAATTGAGATAGTTTTATGAGTAAACCATTATGTATAGCATGGATACGATACTAAGCTGACCGTATACCTATAAGTGGTGGACTTGATGGACAATTTTGCTTTGGGACATTATGTAGAAGGTAAGCAAGCAACGAAATAAGTAAGTGCAGATATAGCACTGGGGTGGAAGTACTTATAGTCGCTCACGGGTGACTGACTCCAGTATGGGATTTCTAGAGCTCTCCTTGCGAAACTCTTATTCGCCAGGGCGAGGAGCCAGGATTATTTCAATCACACTTGTATACTGTTCGATAAATTGCAATGCAGTTTATCTAGCCTCGGGGTGTGGAGAAAATAATTTGAGAGAAGATCTGATTTATCTCCTCTTTTCAACCAACTCCAATACGATATCGAATGCGCTTTATGCCACTCGGTTCCATTTCACTGTATCGACGATACGGGATAACAACGTGAGCAAAATCCAGACACTCAAAGTTCAGATAAAATCGCTTATATATATTGCGCCGCAAACAATGAGAAACGTATGCCAATTTATTTCGAGAACATCTCGTATCGCATAATGAGCCGCAAATGGCCCAAGCGTCGCGCACTCGAGATTTTCCCGCGGCAAACAAGCGTTTTTCTGAGTAATTCTAGATAACTAATTGAAACATTTGTGAGCCGCGAGAAGCCGTAATTGAAAAAAAACCTGAACGCACCGTTTCCCGGCCCGAACGGTCATTTTTCATTTGCAATCTGGCGTGCCGAGAGTTTTCTGGCCATTCGTCTTGTTTTTTCGCCCCGTTCTCCGACGACTGGATCGATTCCGCTGATTGGGGAGTTTTTCGGCCACTTTTCCCCGCCGCAAGACGTTCTTCCAAATTAAAACGAAAAAAAGTGTACACAACGTGACTGATTTGGGCGACTAATCCTCAGATCGAGGCTTCCGTGTTTGGGCCCTTGGCCCAGCTTAAATCTTAACGTTAAAACCTTTCTAGAAGCCGACGACATGGTCGCAAAAATAAATTTAATAATATCGATGCAAACCATGAATATATGTTTTGATAATTAAATTTTTTCGGAAACGGTAGTGTAGCCGTTGGTATTTGAATTTGTATCCAACGATGTGGTACAAAAGCTTTTTACCTTTCGAATAGAAAAAGTGGCTTTTAAGCAAGAAGAGAAATCTAATAACGAAATCGTTTCCAATCCAGGCTTTCCGAATAGCTGAGACGCGAAAAACGACGGAAAACTTTTAAAGAAGAAAATTTTCCCTTCGATAGTCACATGTGTATGGGGAACATTTCTAAAGTACAAAGAAGTGTATATTAAACATTACGTACGACAACAGTATTTTTCCATATTACGCGGACTCAATTTAAATCTAAAAGTGTGTTTATATTTTAAAAATTTCATCTTCCGAAACAATAAATGAAATTTTTTTCATATTATATCATTTTGAAAACTTGAAATTTGAATACTTTCTTCCCAGTCTAGATTACATTATATCTAAATGACTTATCTTTCAGGTGAATATCAATGATCAAGAAGAATGGAAATAAATTTGAAAGTTAACATAGATATTTAATTTGATTCCAATGACTTTTTTATTTATTTATTTACTAAATAAACTTGCAAGTTGTATGAGTATAATTATAAGAATGTTTTCAATATCAAAAAAAATCTTTGTTTCGTGGATATCATAAAAGTGCAGTTATTGGAAAATAATTGATTTAAATAACAATGTCTGTTATAGACATGGCCAAACTAAGGCCCGTGGGCCATATGTGGTCCAATTGAAGATTTTGATTGGCCCTTTAGAGGTATGATTTTAAATATAATAAAATATCTTAATTGTAAGCTGATTTTTTTAGATTTTAATATAAAAACTATCATATTAATATGAAGTTTTTACAATATTTACGTGTGGCCCTTCAAAGACATGCATAATTTTATTTGGCCCACCAAGTGACTTCTGCTGGCCATCTCTGATCTTTATTATACAATAACCGTCACAATTCGACAGGTAAGTGAATCGATCGCTTTCCAGAACTTACGACGCGGTGTTGACCATCGGTAAACTCCCAGTCCAAACTTGTACAGAGTTACGTCCAACGAAATTGCAACGAGGAGCGCACTTGTCATGACTGTGCATGAGGATGGCCAAAGACAAAACCGACGACGTAGACGGCTCGCAGCAGCGGAAGCTAAAAGTTGGTTGCCGTTGAATATTGCACTTATGCACATATACGTAACGAATATTTGGTGGGTGCTGCGAGTCGAAGTTGGCGAACTTTCCACTTGCAGCAGCCTGCGAATTTCGAAATGCATAAATACGGATGAGGAATCGAAATTGTGCCTAGGTGAGACGTCGAAGTATTTCTAAGTAGACTATTTTAATATAGGACTATGGTGCGGTTTCGCTTCGTACGATATTGGTAATAAGAAGGCTTTTGATGCCATTCAGAAATTTGATGCCATTGAAAGTTTGGTTGTTTTTCCGATTGCTTATTATGTACTTTATAGTTACATGTGACAAATTATCTTCAAAGAGTTCAATATTGAAACCATTTGTTGCCTCAACTGATTGTTGTCCTCAACAATATTGAAACCATTTGTTAAACTGATATTTTTATCAATTGCAGTAGAACATCTATTATACGGATTTTTGATTATAAGGATTGATCAAAAAAAAATAATCTTTTTTTTTTTAAATAGCAGATTTTATGATTTTTTTCACATAATACGCGTCCAAAAGTTTATGAGTATGTAACAAAATTATACTGACTCATGACATACTCAACTATGAGGGTGATCAAACAAAAACCTGAAAGAAATTTTATTGAAAAAATAATCTTTACTGCTTATAAAGTGTTGATAACATAATTTATTTATAAAAACAATTGTTTAATATAAAATAAGACAATTTCTATGTTTTAAAAACTTCTCACAGATGGCGTTAAAAATTATGACTTATGCATACCAAAAAATTATATCAATAATTTAATTAAATTTTCAATAATTAATTTATATTTAATATAATTTGTTTTCTTCTACCGACTATCTAGATTTTACGGTATCCAAACCATTTCGATTCCCGTTTAGACCGGATAATCGAGGTTCTACAGTATATACCATCTACTGAAAAAAAATTAAAGCCTCATCGATCAACGCTGCGGTTGAAAAGTGTTGTTTTTCCGAACTTTTCCACAAAAAAATAAAAATAAGAAAAGTTGAGGCGATCGGAAATATCGTTCGGTTATTTACGGGACAACATAATAATTAATCAAGTGTATCAAATTATTACCGCAACGTTGGCGTTTTAAAGTGCGCCCGCGTGGGCCCCCAGGGCGTGTATGATTAATGGCGTAACTTTTGCATCCGAAACACGGACAGAAACGCGCCCGAGATTAACTTTCTTGGTCGAGACGAGACCCGGTATGGGGTTGTTATACAGCCACGGAGGAACGGGCCGCTAAACGGGACCCGTGGCTTTCTAAATGCTTTCCGGTGGGGACCCGTGGGTTTCGGTCCCTTCAGAGTCTGAGCTTTTCCGTGGCGGACGTCCAGGTTTTCCGCGCCGGGAAAGCGGATGTTTTATGGCTGAGATTCTCGCGAAGGGGTGGGTTTCGGTGGTTTTTTTCATGGTATGCTCGCGAGGTTTTCGTCTAACGAGTAAGTTTTGATAGAGTTAGTTAAGCGGTGCGAGCGGATCATTTTCGCTGACTAGTTTGCGCCGCTGCTCATAACGCTTTTTTCGCCGGGATGTAATTTATGAGGCAGTATTACTTTTTATGGTCGTTACGAAGGGCTTCTGGAAGCTTTCGGTTTTCATTAATCAACTTATTTTCGGTGGCGAACGGGAAGACGTGTATCTATTTTGAAAATTTTGCGAAAAAGTATTGCAACAACTTTAAACTACAAAACTTTTTCTTGCCGATATTTTTTTTTCAAGATAATTGATATTGACTATCAAAATTTTCTAAAAATATCATATAATTCAGAGGTGTTTGGTAACTTTAAGACTAAAGGAAGTTATCCAAAGAAACCGACTAATTATTTTTCGCTCTTTTAAAAAAAAAAAATTGTCAATAATGGCATCATAAAATTTTTCGTAATTTTTTAACTTAGGAAGTAGTGTGCAAAATATCAATCAATTGCGCTTTCCAAGAAAATTGTTCACAAAGACTCATGCGAAAAAATATCATCCAACGTATATACAACGTGAAATGTCAACGTAAGCCCACGGCTAAAGACAGCGCCGCAGTGCGCATGCGCAAAGGAAACAGATTCTAAATCTGATTGAGTCAACACTCTTGCGCATACGTACGAGCGCAACGGCTACATTTCGTCAATATATCATAATACCGTAACGTAATAATATATAAAGGAGAAATAATACTGTAATAAAATATTCTTGACGTGAAACTTAGGGTTTGCACCGCATCCACGGGCCGCACGCTACCGACATAATCGCATTTATTATCAATCAATTAACATTCGTGGCTATAATTATGAAAAACAACACGACGCACATGATATCATCGCTCAAAAAGTCGGATTGGACCAATACACCAACGACAATGGCGATCCGGCGCTAATTAAACTGTCAGTTGATTGGAGTGACGGTCAGAGTCGCGTGTCATCCGCAAGGGCCGACACAAAGCGCCAATTCAAAATCTGTTTAGGGCCCGGGCCGAGGGCCACTCGGAGAGCGGTGCCCTCCACTTCTTTTGTCATGGTAATGGCCGGGTTTTTAAGTTGGACGGCGAGGCTCTTTGCGTCGTGTCCCGTCCGATGCTGAGGGCCGTCGACGATGGTGCGTGTTCGCCGATTGGCTGAATGACGATTGTTTTTGTATTTATGATTTTAGTTTTTTTTTTTACATAAAAATTATAGTAAATTGTACCTGAAAAGCGAATACGGTTTTGAATAAGCTTTGTAATTTTGTTGGAAATTTGATCATATTTACGAGTATTGCTTAAAATATTATATTCTCAATTAAAATTTTAAAATTTTTGTTATATTTTTCATACAGTTTTTTTCACCATAATTTGAATGTTTTCCACTTCGAACCAAATACTCTGCATTTTAAATAAAATATTTTCTATTTTAAAATAAATATTTTCTATTTCATATCTGGATCGTTCATGTCACGTCAATTATTGAAAATATTTTTTCATCCATCATCATTCGCATTTGTAGTACCTGTAAGCGATTTTTATAAAATATTTTCAACAAATGATGTGACTTGAACCAACGTAGATTTAAAATGGAATATATTTATTTTGAAATTAAAAATATTTTATTTAAAATGTAGAATATTTCATTTGAAATGGAAATTATTTGGTTCGAAGTGGAAAACATTCAACTTGAAATAAATAAACTATATGAGAAATACGAAGTGAAAATTGAGTGATTAACCGACAAACACGTTAGAAGTTATACGCATCCTCCACCCCCATCTTCCTGCTTAAACTTATCTTCAAACCCAATTAATTCTATTCCTTTCACTATCATTGTCTATTATTATTTATGAAATGTGCCTGAATAATATTATTTTTTTAATATACATGCTTTATTTTACTATCTTCTTTCCAGATTTTACGAAGACGCTACACATTATTAAAATTTTAATGAACTCATCCCCACTTGTTAGAACCGTAATAAAATATTTTTTTACAGAAATTAAAATCAACTATGAATTTTTTTGAATACCAATAAAAATCTTTTTGGACACGCATGTCGATTATAAAAATTGGTCGTATAATTTTTTTTTTCTATAAGAAGCAAAAGGGTCAGTAGAAAAACCTAATCAATATAAATTGTACTGGAAATTGTGATTAGAATATTTGATTTAATACGACCGTTATTGAAAATGCCACTTTATCAATATCAGTTATGAAAATTTCACGTATGTAATTATAGATACGTTAAAGGAGATCCAATAAATTTTGCAAGCTATCCATATAATCGTAATACCTTTTTCAGATCGAAATTTCGAATTTATATTTATGGTCGTGCCGAGATGAACTCTGAGATGAAATTTGACTCTGATCAAAATTCGGCCTAACAGTTTGCCCTTATCGTGCACGTAGTGTTACATAAACCTTTTGCGGATCTGCTAAAATTTCGTGCGGACGCTAAAAGCTACCCTTTAGCCAAATACATCGACATATTCTATATTTTCAGGCGATACAAAGCCTTTTGGGTTATTTTTACAGCGGACGATGAAAAAATCTCATAAAGAATCCGAGCGGAAACCTGCGTATATAAATAACGCGTATTGCTTTTCGGAATACGTTTTGCTTTAAGGTAGTCATCATGCCAAATCAAATTTAATTGTATTTTTGTTTGAAAAAACGTATCTCATATTGAATACATAAAATAAATATTTTTTTGTAATCGTGTGTAGAAAATATCAAAATATATTATGAAGAACATGGTTCAATTGATTTAAATTTTGGTAATAAGATTTTTCCCGAAATAAAAAATACTAAAAACAGTCAAATAAAAATATTCAAATAACCTTTTTGTTATTTTAATGTATAGAGTTAAAAAATAACGATTATAAAAGCTTTCAAAATAAAATTTTATTGAATTTTCTAATAACATATGTATACACGTATTGTATTATGATAGTGACCTATGTATAATTTTATAGTTAACCAAGAATTTCAAATATTAAGTAGAGCAGTTATAAAATAAGTGTGATCATTTGCAATCTAAAAGTTGGCAAGAAATAGTATTTAATATTAATCTTCTTCTTCTAAAATTTAATTTTTAATATTAATCTTCTTCTGTTAATAATAAATTATGTGAAGAACTCTTTTGAACTTGTTCTGCATATGAAAATGATGATGTAGAAGTATTCAACATTTTGTTCAATTAAAATATTTAGAAAATACCTAATACAAATTTTCCATTATTAAAAACATTAAAACTGTATCACATACAATTTTTTTGCAAAAACACACAAAATCCTGTTTCACCGTTTGATTTTATAACTACATTTAAAATCGCAAGCAAAACAAAAGGGGCTTATTCCACATTTATCGCGCGTACGTGACGTCCGATAGTCGTCCACTCGACAAACATTGAGTGAACACCGATCCGAACCCTAGCCCGACCACTTTCGGTGACACCTCGAAACAACGATCACCACCCACCACCCACCACCCACCGACCCCTAAACGTCATCCCTTGCCACCCAGAGGGCTGACAGGCCAGTCGAGGGCGTCCTCGATCGACGATGACGATTCGGTTTGATGTCGCGACAGATGAAATCTCGTTAATTAATCCGTACCGTGACACGAGTGTACCTCACTTATCCGGCGTACATTTCGAATATTGAATTATTCAAAATCGTCGACAAGGTTTGTTACGATTATGCGCGTCCACTATCCGAGATTGTTATAGTTGTCGAGGAGAGTGACAGTATCGTCGACGGATAGATTTGGTTTGGTTTATTTTTGTTTGTTTGGAGATGTTATTTATTTTTGCAATTGAACATTTAGGGTTATGTTTCGTTAAGTTTTGAATTTGTTTTTGTGTATTTTTTTTGAAGAAGGATTGACTCGTAGATTCAATAATGTACCCGTTTCCACTAATTATTTCGAGTCATATTGTACGTGTATAATATGTTACGTGTAGTTTGAAAAATTGCTTACTTCGCGTACAACGCATAAAAGCTTTGTGTCGTATGCAAACAATATAGTAGGACGTTGCTTTTTTTTTGCTGATTTTTACCTAAATTTGGACTTCTTCCTTTTTATTATCTTCATTTACACACTCTAACCTTTTCATGGTCTTAAAAGTGTCAATGGTTAGAATAGGTTATGTTTTTTTTTGTTTTAAGCTCTGATCGCTATAATAAATTTCATTAGTTGAAAAGGAAGATAATGAAAATAAATTAAAGTTTTAAATAATGGAAGCTTTTAAAACATTGTGAAAACATCAAAAAAGCGCATCCTACTATTGTATTTTTTTCACATGCGAAGAAAAAATGTTTTGCATAGTATGTCAACTAAGCAATTTTGCAAACGACGCGTAAAATATGCAATTATACCGTGTATTGAAGTTCAATTTATTTGTACTTAAGTTAGATTTAACTGATCGTTTTAAGCCTGTATCCTTATTTAGAATGCGGTAAAGTAATATCGTAAATTAGTTACATGTTCTAAATTTAATGCGGAACTCAAACAATACCGAGGGAAATATGAAATTTCGCATTTGTAGTTTGGATTCGGACGACATGACTCGTGGGGAAAATGATGCGTAGAAGGGTTCGCAAAACGTCACGATTAAAATGAGTCACGAACGCGTATAAATGAAACACGTGTACACGAAATCAAACGTGGAAAATGTCTTGTGTAAGCGGAATGTGTTTCGCCTTTCGAGCAATATGTCCGAAAGTGTGCGGGTATAATTTTGTGTCGTAAAATATTCCAGGCACACGTGTCCAAATGTCCGTCCACATCGCTTCCGTTTACACAGAAATATCCAGAAAATAAATAAAGTGAAAAAATATGTCCACTGATATCAGGTAAAAGTTACAGTTGAATGCTTCTGACGCTTCTGACAATATTTATTTCGAATTGGAAAATATTACATGTGTATGATATTATCGACCCTATTAAATATTTATATAATTCGAATTAATTAAATAAAATATTTGTTAAATTCTGCTATGCATCTTTTATATATTGAGTGCATAATTTGAATAAACATATTCCGAAATACATATATGAAAAAATTCGATTAAGACACCCTGTGCTGTATAGCCCGAGTTTTCTTCGTTCAGTTTTCTTCGTTTATATGAGCAACCTCAGCAGCCTATCTTGTGGTGGCGTACACGACGTGAATTTTAAAGACATCGTTGATTGCTTAACGTTTCAGGACCCCCCGACGAAATTTGAGCTCGCCAAAAAATAAAATAAAACATGAAATAAAGCTTTGTGAAAAATGCGATCTGCGCGTGAAAAATTCGCCACCACCCTCTCATGGACGATGAATCAATTTCACAAGCACTTTTGTGGTACGCACTAAAATTTTGATTTAGTATAACGACGAAATTATATATCCGTTGTTATGAAGTCGCGGGTCGACCTATTATCCTTTCGGCTTTCGTCCCTTCGACAATATGGCCATATTTTATATTCTGCGCTTCGTCATATTCCACACACCTGTTATATTTACGTGTTTCACTAACAACTTTTTTATCATCTAGCGCGTAAAAATATACGAAGAAAAAAAATGTCTTTTAGTACGAAGACCCTTTTACCGCTAAGGTTGAACTCACCCGACTTTAGTGTGCGCAATATAAAATGTTATTTCATTGTCTGATAAAAATGTTATATTCGTCGGGGACTCTTTCTGTGTATATGACAAATTCGAAAACAATTACGTATAAACGATAAACACTCTAACAATTTTTCGAATGCAATTTGATGGACTTGTTTCGTTTGTAATATTTATTAATAAGTTGTGAAAAATATTCGGATAAATTTCAATTTGCAGACTTTCGTAAACAAAAAGTGTTGAACTTCTGACAAAGTTGTCAGGAGCTGCAACACAGTTGTTGTTTTCAGCAGCTTGACAATGTTGACTTTTCCCCGGAAAATGCCTTTGAAGCACCTGCAGCGTGGCCCGATAAGAGAAAGTTGCTACATATATTTTGCCTCGTCAAAATATGATTGTAACAGTGGACTTAACATAACGTATTTTCTTGTGAACGAAACCTTTGTATTTTTTTATTCAAATTTTTTGTGTTTGCTCGTGAATAATATCAAAATATGCACGAGCGTAGCATCGCTCACTATAATGAGATATTTCAGTAGAAATTTTATTCGTGACGCGAAATTTCCTCATAAGTAAAAGTTCAGGAAGAAACTTAATTACCTTGTTCACGATAGAAAATTAAAAGCTTTGTAATAAAATTAAAACGAGAGATTTCATCCAAGAATTTTCACGAAATAAAAACTTTTTTAAGTAGTTTGCAATAGAGCGCGCTTTGCATTCGTTATTTTCATAAAAATAAAAATTGAAATTTAGAGCTTTTACAATTCCAACAGGACAACGTTTTCCGAATCACAACACAGTACGAGAACACAATCCCATTTTGCAAAGCGCATCACAAAGGACACGAGCGTTTCATTAACACTACGCAATTTAATCGACCCCCCAATTAAAACGGAAAACAAAGAACAAACATGCAAAACCGATCCGGAAAAAATGACAAAACGCAAAAAACCCTCCTTCGCAACGGTGAAAGAAGCCTTCATCGGCAGTCGGGCGATATATTCGCGCGGCAGATCGCGCACATAATGGTGCATTATTTATGTGCCGGATCGGGACACCGTCGATACGGGCACCGCACAAAACATTCGCGAGCCGAAGGAAAGCAGTCAGAAAAAAAGCGGCATTATTCGGCCAATAAAAAACGGTGAAAAATTGGAATCGCAGAGAGTGGACGGGGTGGCGAGCGGGTCACGCCCAAGCCGGGATAATGTATTGAAGCTTCGCCCCGCACGCGGCCTCTAACGCACATACACATTATACGGCAAGGGGGGGTGAGGGTGGGGGTGTGATCGAGGGGGTAATATTCTCAACACAATCCGTTGGATCGAACCGGGTCGACATAAATCTTTCGGGGGTCGCCGCGCTCCACTGGACTGCCGGGCTCCAGACACGCCGCCGACTAATGCTCCCACATTATTTTTGTTTTAGCGACATTACTATACCCGAGGCGATTCTTATGGTGTGAGGACCCACTTGCGTAATCCGGGATATCCCGATTTTTAAACGGGTCGGATTATGTGGGCTTAAACGGGCGCCTTATACTCGATATCGCGCGCGATCTCGCCGAAAGTTCCCGATATAAATTCGCCGGGAGAAAAAGCGCGATGACAGAATTAGGGATTTTCGAGCGTTACAATTTATTGTATGAAGCTCGGTTTTCGAATTTTCCGTTCGCGAATGCATGTCGAGATAAATTCGCTTTCGTCGGTGGTAAATTGTGTACGCTCGTCGAATCAGTTTTCTCGGCAAGATTAATACGTCGGCGCAAAACGATGTTTTTCCAGGCCTAATCTACTCTACGGGAAATTTATACACATGTATAATATATTTCTCGAACAATTCGATAGAAATAAATTAGGCGCCACTTATGTCGTGTTTTTTAATCGAATCTAAATTTATTTGAAAAAATATATTTAAGTTAAAAAAAGTATCATCAATTTTTATGTTTGGAAAGATTATGTTTCTAAGATCAGTACATTTATCACGTTTATGCTCTCGGGACATAAAAGTATAGATAAATTTGAATCATTAACGTGCATCTCAAATATATTACAAAAATTTTTAAATAACTTTGAAAACAATATAAAAAAAAAATCAATTTCATATTCCGAAACGTTTTTAAATACTCAAACGGACCGAAACAAAATTGGAAATTCAAAAGCACGTCTTTCAATCGAAGGCATCGCATCCGCAAGATGCAAACAAACAAGCAAAAAGCACTTAACAAACAACAATAAAAAAAAAAATAGACATTCTCGTTTGTCTATCCGTGCACTTTGAACATCGCGGGCGACCGCTGTAAACTATGTTAGCCGAGTGCGGCGCGCAGGGGCGTCCGTGGCGCTCATAAAATACGCAAACGTGATATATAACCCGGGGATGTGGGGCCATGGGAGCGTATGGGGGCTCGTATCCCCGAACAAAGGTAGATAAATGGACCGGACATTCGATCAATCAATTTTAACGTCGGCGGGTCGCCGGTCCGCCGACCCGGGCGCCGAAACTGATGCTGCGAGATCAATTTTACGCCACTTGACGTCGCATTTGAATATGAATTAATAACGGTTCGGCCGCCTCTCCCTATCTGCCTACTGCGATTCGACGACATGCTCCTGCCAAAAAGTGTGCTGAGATTCGCGTCGAAGGGCGACTGGGTGGGCTGAAAGTTGGTAACTAGCCGAAGGATCGATCAATTCTTATGCTAGGTTTCTAAAGGCTTGTCCCGATCCTCTTTTTACACCGGGAATATGTTCCAGAGACTACCGTGTAAAAAAGAATGTATGGTAACCATTCAAAAATTGGAGATAGGTTCCATCACTATATTTGGATCGAACGTCGATCTAAATGCACTTTTAAAAGAATATGTAATGTGAAAAATTTTCGCCATGGAAAATCATCAAAAAAAAACTAAATTTTTTATTTAATAATTATTATTACATACATATAATTATATTAGTATACTGGCATGCACCGAATTTTACCATTGTGACATAATAAAACATATTTTTATTATTCTTATACTGTGTTAAAGTAAAAAATCCGTGTAAAAAAAATTATCGGTTCATCTTCCTTGAACCGTGAAAAAAAAACCGCGTTTAAAGAGGATTAGGTGTATTTAATTGATCAGTAACTTATTCAACCTTTGATCAGTAAAAATAATTAAATTATCAGCAAATATTTCGAAATTATCAGTAAGTATTCTAAATGATCAGTACGCTGTGATCAGTTGTCATATACTCACTTATGAAGATCAGTAATATATGTAATTTAAAAATGATCATTTCATTATGACAGTCAGAAAATCGTTAGTGTTGTCATATCATATGTCTGTTGACGTTTACTTTTATATTTTTTATATTTTATATTTTACGTTTTTTCGGGACTCTATCATGGAGTTATTAATGGCCCCAAGAGGCAAGTTTAAGTACTGCTGTTATACTAACCTAACCTAACGAACGTTTCAGTTCACTTAAAAAAAAAACCAACCTAACCTAACTTAACCATTTTTAAATTAGATACTAATCAAAAATGATTAATTTACCGACAAAAAAATATTATTCACTGGTGAAAAATGAATAAATTACTGATCAAAATTGAATAATTTACTGATCATTTAAAACAAGTTACTGATCAAGTTTATAATTAATTACAGATAATTTTGTAATTTTTTTACTGACCACTTTTGGAATTATAAACTAACCAAATAATTTTTCGCCATTTTCTAATATAAAAATACATACATCTTATCACGTTTATTGACGTTTAAATCTTACTGGATGAAAAAAAAAATTTTAAGGTATGCTTTAATTTTAAAATTGATCAAGTCTTTTGACGATAGTTTATTATAATTGTATACCGGAAGTGCACTAACGTTCAACATTCATAAGCGTGACTGAATATGGTGGGAAATCAAATCAACACAAACCCTTTTACGATAAAGTGTTCCTCGGGTCTGGCGTTCAAGTACTTTGCCGTTGGGCTCGAGTTGTGTTATTCAGCTACCTATATACACCTTGTCCAGGAAAAGTACATTAGACCCTCGACGATACACTCGGACGCATACTTGTGACCCAGAAACTGTACATAAACGGAAAGAACTACACTAATGAACTTCCTCGGTTTTTATTAGCACATATAATCTCTTACGATTTCAATTAAACATACAAATATATTTTTATTATTGAAAATTAACATAAATATAATATTAAATAAATATAAAATCTACGCAATTTTTATTTGAAAATGAAGCATTTTCTTTTATATTATATTATACATCACACGGCTCTTTAATGGCATACACGACACGAAATGAAAGCATCCACTTAAGAACAATTTGATAGATTATACGACATAAGCATAATATTGCATAATCGAGTACCCCAATAAAAAACACTCATCGATCAAGCACCTATACATATACGAAAAAACCTCTCAATAAATAAACTATCTTAACATTGACGACACCCGAATCCCTCGAGATTGTCGTGCTGAAACTTTCCGGATGATAATACCCAAAATACGAAATTTCACAGTTCCTCAATTGAGTTTCAGCATTGAATGGATTGATTAACAAGTAAACTAGTGTGTGTGTGTAATGGCGCAGTTGCAAATTTATACCGTTTCAGTCGCAACTTTTGGCGTACGACCATCCTATCCTCGGCAACTGAACACACTCGACTTTAATAGCACGCTAATTGAGTTCAATCTGGGACATATTATACGTACCGTACACATTTCCAGTACGTAAATGGCTTTTACGTAGAGCACCTTTATCGTAATCAAATTTAATAACGTGGGTCCACCAGTGAAGCCTCTCCGAGCCTTTGCTCAATTCTCGCACAATCGTACAAAAGTTGATTGATTCATTTCACAGAATTCGAATAATGATTTAAAGTCGAATTGATATGTTCGATCTGAAATTGTGCCGTGATTGAGACATTGTATTTCGGAAAATTGTTATTAGATGTCTGGAAAATGTATTCGAGTACACTCAGTTCTTTTTTTTACATGTTTTATTAGAGATTTCGAAATAACACGGTCCAAAGAAGAAGAACCGATTTTTTTCACTGTTTTTTTCACTTGAACATGGTATAAAAAAAATGTCACATTGATAAGATTCTGTACTGGCTAGTATACAATTAGAGTTATTAAATTAAAAATTCGATGTTTTTCGATGATTTCACATAGAGAAATTTTTCTACATTTAATATACACATTTTTTTATAAATTTTTTTTTTACTGATGGAATCTATTTCCAATTTTTATACAGCCACCATATATTTTTTTGTAAGGTTGTTTCTGGATCATATATCCCGTATATAAAGAGGATTGGGGGAACTGAGTAATGTTATTATATTATCAATTGCTTTATTTCATTACATTTATGAAGTTAAGCAGGTTTTTTTATACTATTTTTTATTTATAAAGTAAAAATTAATTAGTACATTGAATACAAATTTAATTGATTTAAAAAGCTTTTTTCTGTTGGAATTAATTTTTAATTACACTTTTAATAATCTTCTAAGTATGAGCAGAGTAATCGAGAGAGCTTAAAAGTTAAATCCCTTCAAATTTCATTAATCTATTATGGAACCTTTGAAATTCATGAAACGAAATTTCTCCCTGGCGAAACGCTCTTTTGATACCAAAACGAAGCTTCTATTTCGCAAAGACGTTACATTATAACTTACACCAAATTAACACAATAGTTTCGCGGCGATATTCAAACGTATTTTCGGAAGTAATTAAACACGAGGGTCGGACTCGATTAAATTTGGCCGAAGCCGGCCGCAAGTATTCCAGAAACGTTTTCCACGTTTTTAATATGCGAACAACATTTGTCGACGTTTGTCGACGTTTGTCGTGCGAGGGATGCCCGTCCCGGGGTGGTGCTCATTAGGGGATGACACGGGCACAAGGAGACGATCGTTAGCCGTCAACGCGGTTGCGAAACGGAACCGAGACGTACATATGAAAAGCCATCACACGTGTGAACACGTAACAATAAATGCGGCGTCCCGTGGGAAGCTGGGCGTTTTGTTCGCGTCGATCGGAGAATGGGGTGTTGAGTTGTGATAATTGTGTTCGTTTGTAGTAATGGCTTTGTAAGGACGCGCTGGTGATGTTTGGACGAGTTGGTGTTTTTATGTTGACAAAAGTAAACTCGAAGTGTTAAAATGTTTGATGTTAATGTCTGATATCGTTGAAAATTTGAGTAGTAAAAGGAAAACAGTTTTCAAGGAGGAAGACCCTGAAATCTTTCCATACAAAATAATGCTTCATATTAATGATGAAGAATTAATTTTTCGATTGTTTGTTTTGTGTAATTAAGTATTTTTATCTGATTTGTAAAATAATAAAAAATATACATATCAAAAACTGGTATTATTTACAAATAAAACCATCTATAATATGAATTGTCTACTTGATTGAGGAAAAAATTATTATTGAATTCAATCATTGAACTCCTAAATGTTATTTATGAAATAAATATGTACATGTAAGTACTTTTTTGTTTAAAATAATTATAATTAAACTGATTGTAAACTGATTTAACACTCGATCTTTATTCGAAAAGTGATAACTAAAAAAAATCTGAAGCAAAATCATACAGTACAAATATTACGCATTTCAAACATTGCTTAGTTCTCGCAATAAACTTTTGCGTCGTATGTGGACAATATAGTCAGCGGTTCCCAACATTTTTTGACTCGCGTACCACTTGGTAGTACATTACGCTAAACTGTACTACCCAAAACCGTAGCAATATTTTTGGCGCCCCTCTATTTTTTTTTTATTAGATCGAAAGAATTTATTTTATGAAAAAATATATTTTTTGATTAATTATATAAAAATTCAAAAACCATAAAAAAGAATTATTTTATCCATACTATTATATAAATGTACGGCGACAAAGAAAGTAAAGAAAGAGAGATCATGTTCCGGAGCAAATTGTTATTGTGAATCTCCCTTTTAGACTTTTATTTACCCCACGATTTTAAAATATGGGGAAAAAATCTAAATTGCCTGAAAATAATCATTTGAAAGTTTTATGTTGAAAATCAAATGTTTATTTCTGAAAAAATTAAAATAGTAAATTATTGAGAAAAAATAACGCCACAGGTGAAAACTTTTTCTAAATTTTCGTTCATCGACCGTACATACATATTTACGTCAACTATGATTAATTAAAAGATAATGTTTGTTATTTACAAAATACATTTTTTTAATATTTGTAAATCATTCAATTCTGTGTGTCCGCCATTACTGATTTTTTTCGCGTACCATCAACCATCAACTGCGCACCAACAAATGGTACGCGTACCACAGGTTGGGAACCGCTAATATAGTGAATGGAGTTTTTTGATATTTTCGTCTAAATTTGAACTTCTTCCTGTTATCTGTCAATAGTTAGGTTAGGTTGAGTTTGGTTTATTTAATTTTAAGCTCTGATTATTATCAAAAGTTTCGTCAGGTGCAAGAAAAGGTAACCAAAAAAATATTCGATTTCGGATAACGAAGAAGCTTAGTTATAATAAAACAATAACAAAGCACCAACCCTCTATATTGTACGTAAAACTTTTTTTGCCTCATACACGAAATAAGCAGCTTTGCAAGCGATACGTATTATATAATATTATAAGTAACATATTGTCCACAAACACCGAACAAAACCAGAAAGATGAAGTTAACAACGGTTAGTGTCACGTGCTTGCCGCGAGTTAGTGTTTATTTTGGCGGGCAAACGGCGGTCGGTGAGTGGCGCGCGCCACAGTGGTGGGGGGGCGAGGGCTCGCGCCGGTTGGTCGCCGGGGGCTGGGGCGGGACCGCGGCGCCTCAGTCGCGCTCGCGCTGCCGACACGCGTGCTCGCGCGCGCGCGCGGGCACGTCACACGCGCTACTATCTCAGCTACTTCCACTACGCACGTTCGAGCGCTGGACTGACGGACGCGTGGTTTAACATCTTTTACTTCAGTTTTGCCTTGTGATTTTTGGACTTTTGTTACTTTTCTCTAATTGCTTATTATTTTTCATTTTGTACGTCACACGCGCTACTGTCTCTGCTGATTTTACTACGCACGTTCGAGCGCTGGACTGACGGACGTGCGGTTTATCATCTTTTACTTCAGTTTTGCGTTGTGCTTTTTGATCGTTTTATACTTTAGTTACTTTTCTCTAATTACGTATAATATTTATTTTTTTTTTGTTTTGTAATCAATTAAAGTTTTGTGATTTTTATTTCAAGTATTAATTTTTGTTTTTATAATCATTATTTTTTTTACCTCAGTTGATATTCGATGAGAAAAAATCTTCATAATTAATTTGTTATTTTCTTTTCAAGTAAGTTCTTCAATTATATTTTTATATCATTTAAACGTTTAAATACAATTATTGTAAAATTGTATTATTATTTCAATTGACATTTTTTTATTAAATTAATTAATGCCATTATTTTAAATTTATATGCACGTTTATTTTTTTTAAGTACATTGTCAAATTGCTTTAAAACATATACAAATCACGACATAGATACAAAAAATAAAAATCGGGAAAAGTATCCAAATAAATTTGTATACATTTCAGATCGTTCGATAGATGTCGCCTAAAAATATTTGAAAATTCTTAAAAATATTTACACCGACACATATAACCACCCTATTTTTAATACGAACCGACGATTTACAATAACAAAGTGACAATAGAAAAAACGTGAAAACCCCAAACAGTGAGCTTACGCGCAAGAGTACAAACATTCCCCCCTCCCCGCCCGCCGAATTAGCGACGACAGTTTTTCCGTTCAGAAAAGCGATCGAGCAGTTTTCCCCGCCCAACCCGCCCACCTGTGAACCGCCTAGAGAAAGTGATACGACAGCGAACCTTGCCGGGCAAAGGGGGTGTTGTTTTACAATGGCGGGGTCGTTTCCTAAACATCTCGTGTACAACGCCGGCGAAACGTGCTTAGGTACGGAGTGTGCCTCCCCATGAATACTGAATGGCCTCCAGGTCGACGCAATAAATAGCACGTTGTTGTTAGTATGCAAGTTTTCCCGGTGCATGCATTTTTGAGGGGAAATGTTCCCGAGTTGGCGGACCGCGGTGCCGCAGATGGATTTGGTGAGTTCTACTGTGTGTTTGTTTTTGATGGTTTTGTGCGGGTTCGTGCTAGGGATGTCAGATTTGCCGAAAATCTCATTTAGCGATAATCTGGTAAAAAATCGCACTACCAGTTTTCCGGTAAAAATGTCAAATTATCGATTTTCCGCTAAAAAAAAAGTAGACTTATAAAAAATTTTCCAAGCCATTTTACCGGTAATGACATCCCTAGTTCGTACATTTTATTCGGGTAGATGTTACGAAAGTATGAAGCAGTGGTGGTAAACCTTTTTTTAGCTCACATGCCAAAATTTCCAATTATAATACTTACCGAGTATCAAGCGTGCCAAGGAAATTTTAATGACTGAAAGAAACCTTTCAAAATTTCTATCGCTTTAACGATGCGTTTGATTTTTCTTCATATGCATCGAGTTTTGATCAAAACAAACATCACAATTATTTAATTACTGCCTTAAATATCTTGATTAACTGACTATTTTTCAAAAACATTTTCATATTTGGGAAAAGCCCAATTTCATCAATGCAATTAATACTCGAAAATGTTTTCAACAACTATTGCACAGAATTATTTAAATAAATTATTCTAGACCGAATTTTCTTCATGAAGAATTCTGAAAATTTTCATTTGCAAATCCATAATTAAATTAAACTAAAAATCGTATATCTTTCACTTACCAGCAAAATTATACGCGTGTCATCTTTGGCACGCGTGCCGTAGATTTGCCATCTCTGGTATAAAGTGAATATTATATTAAAAACATTTTTTAATAAATAAATAAATTACAATTTCAACCAAATAATTGATAAAACTATTATACTTATTATTTAATTTTAATTCGATGTTTTTTTTTAAATGTACTCGTAACATACATACATATATTTATATACGAAGCCGTATAAAAGTGCATTTTATTTAACGCTTGTGGCGCCGTACGTGTGTGCTAGAGTGCATTTTAAATGCTTTCATGCAAATGCGTTCGATGACTTTTCATGATGTGGGTCATTACTAAGCTTTAGCGTTATGTTTCGTGTTGAATGCATATTTATGAATGTGAAAGGATTGAGTTTTTTTCAAAAATTAATATTTCACACATGAATATGAAATGAATATTCTTTGAAAAAAAATTATACGATGTTTTCATCAACGTAATGGATAGATGATTTTTTTTCAGCTAAACTAAAAGAAATAAAATCATTCTTATAATATGATAATTAAGTTTATTTTACGTATTATTTTTTTTTACATTACGTGCGTGTTTCTGAATCAAAAATTCGACCCTTATTGTGTACAAGTAAAAAAGTCTTGTAGATTTGAAAAATTAACATTGTATAAATTACTTTCTGTAACGTAAAACATGTTCACGCATTAATAAATCTTTTTGCGTTTCAACATTGCAACAAAAATATACACGTACATACGAATCCGACATCAAAAGCTACAACATGGACAAATTTGTAATGCGACAAGAGAAATTAAATGATTATGCATTTTCGAGCTACGCTTTCCTATCATTATAACAGCGTTAACGATCTGCTTAGGTCACTCGAATAAATTAAATACGTAACGTATGCAACCCGCAAAGGGCTTTATTTATACTAGGTAGTACTGTGGGCTTAATAACAGTTTCATACGTACGAACATATAATACTATACCGATTTTGATATTAGTTCGATGATATCGCATATTAATTACACGTCACGCGGTCGAAAACGCGGGAAAAAAATAAATAAATAAAGCACCGCCTCGACGAAAGCTCGCAACGCTGCCTCGAAAAAACGACGCCGAATTAAAATATTTATGCCCGTATTTTTTTTTCGGAAACGAAAGTGCGTGCTCGCGCCGAAATTTATAGCGGGAAAGTGTTATTATTCGTATGTCGGGTGGGCAGTTGCAATCGGGGGTTTGTCGCCATTGTAGCCTGGGGGGTACCGACGGTGTGCACGCGACACTCGCAATTTATAGCCCTGTAATAATTTTTATTCATGACCTGCGCGTGTGTATGTAAAATTCGGTGTTGTGTGACGTGGGTGTGTGCGTTTCGAAGTGGTGTAGGTCCGCGCGTGTGAGCTGCATGGAAAGTGCAACTGCGAACGCGGCTCGTTTGCAGCTTTATTGGACGGATCAAATTAAGCGGGGGCTGGCAGGGAAAAATAACGTTTTCGCATGTGGGACGTAATGATACGTCATGATTGGGATGCGCGTGACAGGGGTGTTGTTTCGGGAAAAAATTAAAATGTGAAGTTCCGCTGTCGTATATTCGATCGATGGAGGACGGAGTTTAGTGCGAGTATGCTGTGTTTTATTGATTGGAAATTTACGGATTTCGTAATAAAATAGTTTATGTAATAGTATATTTTTCATAATTTATCCAAAAGGTGTATGTGGAATTGATGATTATAGAATATTATCTATTTTTTCGACTTAAGAAAAATGCTGAAATATTTGCACATTCTAAAGTTCGAATTTCTGAAATGTACCTACTAATTGTGAAAATATGGTTTTTGACATAATACATATTAAGGATGTCAGATTTACCGAAAATTTCATTTATTGGTTATCTGATAAAAAAATATTATTACTGGTTTACTGATTAGTTGAATTTTGAAAAAAAATGGAAAAAACCGTAAAACTCAATACTTTCCCAGAAAAACAACACAAATTTTCAAAAGAAACGTTCACTTATAAAAACCGATTTTTCAAAAAATTCAAAAATTATTTTCTAAAAAAACAACAATGTTTTTCAAAAATATTCGAAACACAGAAAAAAATCGTTTTTATTTACCGGTAAATTACCGAACTGTTTTTTGGGCCATTTACCAGTTTACCGGTAAAGACATTCCTAATACATACATTTAAAAAAAAAATAATCTGATTAGTTTCGTGCATATATATCGAAACAAGTTGTTGGTGATAAAGAAAAATATTTTTTAACTTTAAAAATAATATATCAAATTTATTTTCAATAGCTTTCTAGTTTAGTGATTAGTATAATATAATATTTTCAAATAATATTATATTATATGTACTAATTTGTTTGTTCCAGTCAGTAAATTCATTCTCAAAACTCACTAAAATATAATATCAATTTATACTACAGTCAAATAATTGCGTTAGCAACGAATTAGCCAAAATTATGCCGATAAACCACCCGCACAAACAATGCAATTAATTTAAATGAAATTGCATACATGCGTATGGCATTTTCGAATCGAAAACTAATAACAGCGTACAAATTTTTGAGATTTTGATAATCCAAAATCTCCATTGATTATTACATTTTTAAAATAGACACAAAACGTGTACACGAAATATATTAATATTGATGTTTGTCATCGGTCAATGCGGTTTCGTGATTCACAAAGCACACTCAATCGCAAAAGCCTACCTATCGAGAAGAGGAATATTTATTTCATAAATTTCAATCCATTATAATTCGGAAATGCAATTTTCCGTAAATATGTCCGCGAGTTGGTAAAATTGTCGAACAATGTAACGAAATTAACCTATTTGCGTGGAGAGCGCGTGACTCGAATTCGTAATAGGTAGGAGAGTAATCGCATTTTCCAAAAATTTGCTTTTGTATGGAACCCGTATTAATTTAAATTTTTAAATTTTAGATATTTCTTAGTATAGTTTTCATATCATAATGCAATTAAAAATACAAAGAACTATTAAATTTTTTTAGTATACTTGTAAAATATATTAACAAGTCAGTAAAAATTTAATTTGCTAGTATTCATAGTAGCCTCGATGTATAAAAAGAATCACGTGCATGTAAATATGCAACTTGATTATGATGGATTTTTCATTGGTTATTATGAGGCATTACATTATTATGCGATCGACGTGATAACTAGAACAGTGATTGTTTAGGTCGATGTTTAGTTTTTATTTTATATGTAGAAAATCAATAGAGGTGTCATTAATTTAGTGGTGGCACAACAGTTTTTTGTAGGGTTTCAGTTTTAAAGCAAAACGTATTACAGTCTAGGATTTGACGAGCAAAATTTTATTTTGTGTTAAAACATCAGAAATAGCATTAGGTATTTATAATATATCGAATATAACTAGACCCATATGTGATATATAAAAAATCAAATTATCGAACAACATTCCAGCACAAATTCTTCATTTGCTAAGTGATATTTCACTCAACTTTTTTTCTACATGTCGATCGAATATAGCGAAACACGAGACACGCGCACAAACAGGGTACTTTATTGTGTCGCAATAAGTCAAGCCTTAACGCTAGTTTTTCGCGCGCTTTTCTTGCCGATCACACACGAGGATCGAGCGATCGCATTTATCGACACAGGATCCGAAAATACCTGACGTCTTTTTTTGCTTTGGAACGTCACGGCCACACAAAACACCCCACACCATGCATTGTGCCCATGGAGCACATTTTTCTCCTCGTCATGTATCCCGAGAACGCGTACGCGAGGCACAAAAAGCGATATAAATCAACCTACGGGCGGTCCTGGAGGGTCCCGAAGAGTCCTGGAGAGGAGGAAGGGTTCGGAGGTGATTCGGTTTGGGTCGGACGGGTGTCCCTAGAAGTCACCGAAAGTGGACCCAGTATTGAGAAAGCAGCTGCCGACAAAAAGCCAGGTCGTTTCTCCTTTATTGGCGGTCCAAATGAGCGTTTGCGGGGGCGGTTTTGATTTTTGTACGGGAAAATTTAATACGGAAAAGCCGGTATGGGTTTGGGTTCAGAATGTTGGGTTGTTTTGATTACTGCACTCAAGCTGACTTGTATGTTCTTTTTGTTTTATGTTTTGGATTTACATTTTGTATATGTATACGCTTTTATTGATTGCTATCTAACTAATCGATTTTTATATGTACATAGTAATAAATATACCTATACATAGTAACAAATCAATTTTTATTTTTTTTGAATATGAATCGTTTTCAAGAAAATAAATACATTAGAAATGTAATTTAATCTTTTATCGCTTTTTACGTAAACACCACAAATTTTTAAAATTTTTCAAGTTTCGATGATATTGAAAAAAAAAAAATTGTTTTGTAGTATACGCAATATAGGCTGCATATGATAACAATGACGATTGATGAAAACAAATGTATCTGTATTGTATATGTTTACAATAAAAAATTTACTACTTCATTTTGTTAATTTCTAAAAAATATTCCAGAACGTTTCAGTATGAAAATTGTATTGTATGATTTGCATAATAAATTATTTCGATACATGTTTTCAGGCATTATGTCAGGTATATTCTGGCGCACATGCTATTAAGCTAATGATACGCAAAAGCTGTGTGTATGAAAAAAATTAATACATATGTATAATTGGATTATAATGCATTAATCATAACGATAATGCAAAAGAGCCATTTCAAGAAAAACACATTAATATTCCTACACAATCCGAGCTCGAAAATACATAAACGTTAAAAATTAAGAGATATAAGCTAAACTCGAAGCAAGCATTGATTTCGTTGCCACAAATGCGTGTTTGGATCTTTGAATTTGTCCTAACTAAATTAACTTCACCACGGACTTTGACAAGACTATTTCGTATACAAAGTTTCCTTGCATTGCGTCGTCGACGTTTAGCGACTCGTAGCAAATTCTCCCGCAAACTTCACTACGTTCACAAGACGCCATGGAAAAAATATAAATCACAAAATTCAACTGAAGTGAGTTTTTACGCGAAATCTATGCGAAAAATGACGTATCAAAAGAACAATTTGTCACCGTTGAATCCGCACCCGCACATTGTCGATCACCGGCCGAGTGTATTAATCAAGCGTAGCCAGGTGAAGTAATTTATCAATGCACTCGTCCAGTATATACATATATTTTATACTAAAAATATATAAAAAAATTATTTATATATACATACGAGTTATAGTTTCGCTCTCGCCAAAATTTGCTATTCTGACGATAACCATCGGACGGACTATAAGATAATACTTACTTAGTTGTTGTTGTTTACTATGCGTCCCGTGTCTAGTAAGGATGCCGAGATATCGACTTGATAATTAGCCTAATTAAATATTAGCGATCTGCAAAGTTAACGAGATTCCTCCTCTCCTTACACGCAATATTTCATTCCAAGTACACAATTAGCGAAGTAGGCAAACAAGCTCGGCGTTGCGGTCGCGTGATTTATTATTAAAAATTTACAGTTAATGGATTTTACTTATTCACCGTATTTTGCGTATGTACAAACGCGCGAAGGAGGGTCGCTATGTATTTAATATGGAAAGAGAGTTCATAGACATGACACTAGTAGTTCAATATGCGGACGTGTACATTGCAAATTTGATCAAAATTTCAGTGCAGAAAGTATGTCGGTTTTTATAGGATCTATAGGTGTTTTATTCCCACATGGAAATATATTATATATTATAATAGGTGAATTTAATGAACAATTTGATGAAGGAATTTTTCAATGCTCTCACACAGACTCATCAAACTACACCGTGAATATTCAATATAAAATTTCATGATCGTTAAATGAAATATTTTCACTGTATATTTTGAGATGAATCGAGAATAATTTATATTCAGGATTTTAAATTATAATTAACCTTGCTTTCTTATCGCAGGGAATAATAAAAATATCACAAAAGAGAGTATTTTTATTATTAAAGACGGAAAGGAAGATGGATTTTAAATAGAACGATTTTACGCCGCGATGAAAACTTAAGGAAGAAAGCCTTTAATTATTTTTTTTTCGCTGCGAGGTTGTTAAAGTAAAAAATGATGGAAAACGGTAAAATAATTTCATGAAGCATATTTTATGATAATGAAAATGATAAAATGACACCTAAAAGTGTAACTTTTATACTTGTACCGCTAAAAAAAAATTGTCGCGATGAAACTCTGGAAATTCTCGTCTCCGGCACTATCGAGTGGTTTCGCGAACAAAATTAGAACAACTTTAGCAGATAACGTTACGAAGAAAGTTTTATGTACTGCATAAATGGGGAGCATTATCCATTAATATACGGAGAGCGAGAAAATTGTTCGAATGTCTCTTTTAATACGAGGCTCAAAGTATTATGTTTGATATGTAAGCCCGTCCGTATTTACTTTCAAAGTCTCAGAATTTCTCTGTATATTTTATTACATCCGAAGTAGACTTACTTTCTTCGATGCAAATGAAATGGCGCTTTTTCGGCCCAAATTCATCTTCACGTCCAACATATGTACTAATATATAGGCAATACGCCAAACAATAGAAAATCAATAAAGTGAATAAAAATTCCTTCCCCGAAAACATTTCAGTTATGGGACCCACAGTGGTGTAGGCGTGTATATTTTCTTTATAAACATAATCCGCGGTGTGCAAAATACTGATAGAGTGTCCATTCGGATACACTTTCCACAATGATATCCTCTGTCATAACATTTGATTTGATTTCCGTCCCTATTGTAAAATTATACAATGTAAGGTTGCTGGCTTCCTTTTTTTATCGAGCAGTTGTTACGAACGTAAAAAGGGAAATTTCATATAATCCCGAGGCCCGAGGGACCCGATGAACCGTTTGCCATTCGACCTTAAGCGTCCACAAGGGCCGAATTATTACCTTATACTCGGGAGGTTAAGTCGTATATAATCCGGCAATATTCGGATCGAATCGCGTTCAATGCACTCGCGTGCAGAATCCGCCCCGGAACGATAATAAGCCGAACCCACCAGAAAATAGGGAGAAAGTTCGTAGAAAGGGACGCGAAGATGTTAATAAAGCTTCGGACCTTACAATAAAATATATTGTTATTCGAAATGCAATCCGGCAGAGTTTATCGTGAGTTGCGGCTCCGCACACAAACTGTTAAATATTTCTGCTAAAATATCACGCATTTATATTGATAGATAGCCCATTTACAAGACAAATAGGAGCTCCATTATCCTTTTAGCTTTGCGTCGGCTTTGGCCGGCTTACGTCTTAAACCTTTATACTGTAATTCTTTCGAGGAGAGCGCTGTAAAAATGCTGAGGATTCGAGATAAAAACGCGTTACGACAGCAAAGGAAAAACTTGCGCTGATGAGCGGAAGGACGCGGAAAGGAGGAAGTGAAATAATGACAAAGAAACGGAAGGATACAGAGCTAGGGCGTAGGGGACCGACGGCGAAAGTGGATGAAGGATCTTATAAAACAATTTCGTTACCTTAAATCTTTTGATGGCCGTCCGTTTTAGCCGAGAGAAAAAAGGCGAACATAAACACGCACACCGTAGACCCATCGAGAGTTTTCCGTACTTAATTAACCCGGACATGAGTACGGACGCGCGCACACATCGGTTTTAAATCGAAAAGGACCTTTTCACATATCAAAGTTTGCGAAGCGAGTTCGCAGATTAAAAGTTGACAACAACACGCGCCCTGAAAGGACAAGTGGTATTAAAATACCTCTCAGCTTTAAACCTTTTACGGGACAGCGTAATACGCGTTATAAACTTTACAAAAACAAATTCGGAAAAGCTTGAAAAAATACAAACATGTGTATTATATATTATAATATATGTTTTTTCAATACGCTAATGTCGGTTTGTTTTGATTGCGCGCACGCGATACAGCATATTGTCGATTTCGCTCCCATAACCGATAACTTACAGCTTTATATTGTGTCGGCGTAGGCGCCTTGGCGGATGTGTGTCATTTTTAGTATCTTCCCCGTGGAAGAAGCGCGGCCATCAAAAGAGCCATTATACGCATACATATTTTATTGAAGTCATCAAAATTGTTCAGACATAATGCCGCCGCCGCCGTCGAAGAACGCCCGCCCTCTACGTACCCGCCCGCCGTAAAAGAGATAAGAGTTTGTACGTGGACCCATAAATATGGTGTTTGTTTCACACTAAAACTTTTTCTGCCGCACCACTCCACTCTTTTGACAAGTCGAAAGAGCCATAAAGTGAACTCGGCACCCGGTGTCCTCTCGTTCTTTTTTATATTATATATTTTTTTTCGGGGGCAAACACTCGTCGCGAGCGCGCATAAAACGATAATAATTCCGCTATTATGACGATCGTAAATTTATTTTCCGCTTTTTTGTCTGAAAATTGAAATCGCGCCTGAAGTCATTTAATTTCGCGTCCCCCGCCGCTCTCGAGGGCCAGTCTTCCGCCGGAGGAACGAAGAGAAAGGGCTTCCCCGGCGAGAGAAAGAGGAGGCTCTCATAAAAGAGACAGGGATGTAGTTTCGGAGGGGGCGGGTGGGAGGAATCGCGGCGGGAGAGGTGTACGCGAAAATTTATGACCCGGTTTGATACTTAACTCCCGGCTTTATGTAGACTGTCAAAGTGGGTCTGCGGGCGAGGCGCGCCCAACAATGGAAAATCTATATCAATAAAAATGGCGTAATAATACGAAACAACCGCTTGTCACATTGTCGGCGAGATTTAATGAATTGCGGGGTCCGAGAGGGCGATAAAAGCGCACGCCAACGAACTCCGTTCACGAGATGGAAAAGTTTCGCCGCCGGCTCTAATCCTGTCCCGCTTTATTGCCAACTATTATGTGGTCGCGGTCCCGAATCAGTTCCCTCTCACAAAAGAAACCAGACGGAATTATAAACAAGTTCATACACCAAAGGGTAAACGTCGCTACTTGCGCCGTTTGCTACTCTTTAATTTTTTTTTTTCGTTTAGATTGATAAGTTTGTGATTCGACAAAATTAACTTTGTTTTATTTTGTTACAGATAACGCTAGCCAAATTATGGACCGTCACGTCGTCGTTCATCACGAGGTGATTGACGATCTTCAAAGACAGAACAATATCATTTTTATACGTTAGATATGAAACCGAAGACAAACCTGTGACAAATAATAAATTTAATAATAAATAGCGAAATTGACAAAAATAGTTTTAATAAATGTGAATAATATCATAGGATATTTAGATAAATTTTGTGAATCGTCGTCTTCCCCGATAGCCCAGAATTAACCTTTTAGTAAAATTGTATAATAAATTAAGAAAAATGTTGGGAGATATGTTTAAATACTCTTCGCCCGTGAGCTCTTATTATGCTGGAAATAGTGAACGAGTGGACGATCCCTACTATGCACAATATTCGACTACCCAAAGAGTACCCATGAATGACCGATATGCTGCGGAAGACTGGCCCTCACCATCGCCAGATTATGTCCCTGCTACCAGGGATATTAGAGAAAGGGAGCCATACGAAGAAAGAACTAGAACGATACGTCCTGACGACTATTACGACGATCGCAGCAGATTTTACAGGACTGACGAGAGGTACAGCGGTCGTTCGACTAGGAGTGCCAGATCAGATCAAGATCATAATTGGTATCAGAGTGACACAACAAGAAGTTCAGCTAGAAGCTATCCTAATCGTAGGTACACCACTGATACTAGTCATTATCGAGCAGAAGACGGATCTCCGGGAAAAGAGGCTTTTGATACCAATAATGATAGAACTTTGCGTGCCGATGACAAAGATTGGTATTACGAACACGCGAGAAAGTCTTCCGTTGGTAAAGTAGATGGAAGTACTTTATCAAGAAGAGACAAGTTATCAAATAATGATAATTATAATAAAGCAGACGATGCAAGTCTTGATCAAGGTGTCGCAGTAAACATACAATCGAACCCACCAAATTCAATGCAAGTGTCGGGATTACAGAAAAATCAAGACAATACGTGCTGTGGATTTTTGGGAAATCCGGATGGTACCGCTGGTTCTCGTCCTACGGGAGGTTTAGTTGCATCGTATGGAGTTCTGGACAAAAGCAAAGGTGGGGTGGTAGTTGGGGTTGCAGGCAACAGAAGTGACACGCCGGGGGACTGTTGGAGAGGATGTTGCAGACCTGCCATGTTCACGCTGCTAATACTTTTAATGTTGCTAGTTTTCGCCATTGTTGCTGGATTCCTGTTTTATTTCAACTGTGAGTACGGTTAAATTATATCACATTATCTCTTGAATGTCTTTTTCCGAAACATCGGGTAATTGATCATCTTCAAATTACACGTCTCCGTGGCACATATAAAACAACAAATAAAAATTGCGTCGCTTCACAGACACATCACAGCCGAAGTGACAAAGTAACTTTTGATAATTTATCATCCTTTACCCAACGACCACCTTATTGTTTTTTTTCCTCAGTCCTTTATTATATAGAATATTTTGAGTTTTTCGCATCGAGAATGTCCACCCTCGTCCCACGAAAAAAAAATTGACACAAAAAGAGCAATGAGGCGCCAAAAAATTGATATCCGCGAAAAGTTACCCGTCTTGCGATATTTTCGCAATTAAGACTGCGTGCTAATTAAAAAAGTTGATTTTTGCAGAGGGGACGAGTTCCGCGATACAGCTATGAAGTTTTGGAGTTTCTTCGGCGATATTTATATTCAGTTTGCGGGATGTTTGTTTCGTTCATTGAAACGTGTAGCTGAGAAGATTGAGAGGTCAATTTAGGCGTTTCTGCGCGTCTCCGGGGAGCGGTCCCAAGAAGTTGTACAAATTTAGTTACAGATTTGGATCGAGTCGCTTGATTAAACTTCACTCCCCGACGCAGAATGAAAATAAACAAACGCGCAAACACGGAATTCGCGTTTTACGCAGGTCTCGGGAAATATTTGCTAGTATTATATATAATATTATATTTCGGCAAATATGCGGTGCGGTTTCAATAACGTAGAAATTCCACGCAAAGAAAAGAGATTGAAAGAAAGTATGTTCTTTAAGGACGCAAAATTTCGAAACGCTCCGGACTGTCCGGAGACTTTGTGGATTATTAACCTTTATTTATACAGTAAAATTTGTCTTTATTTCAAACTAGTGTATTTTTAGAAATGAACAATTATAAATATAAAAACACTAAATGTCCGAACGAACGAAACCGATCGACTCGACAGAACTCAATTTCAAATCAATTTCTCAATATAGCCGCGAATTAAACTCGATCGTAGCGATAATCGCCCGCTAGAGATGATTAATTAATAGTTCGTATCGGAGCGGTGTCATTGTCTGTCATTAGTTACGACCGAGTTTGGCGACGCGTCAAAGCCTCCGGTTCCCCAGAACCGATACGGAGACCTCTCTATACGTTTATAATGCTCTGCATTTGCAAATCGCTCGTCGATTCTGTGCCGAGTCCCTTTGAACTTGTCCCTGCGGGTAGGGTCGCTCATATGCTCTTAATTAATTCCACTCTTGCGGCTCGCCCCGTGGCCCACTCCTGAAAGGCTCCTGAATAAAGCATCGTATCGATTCGAACGGTGAGCGAGGCGTTTTCAACTTGAGTTTTCAGAACCTGGAAGTATAAGGGCGCGGTCATATTGCCGATCGGTGATGAATGATTTTTGGATCGCGAAGAGAGCCCATGAGATTGGGGCGGTCGTTAAATTTTGATACGTTTATATTTAATTCTTAGAATGTTAGCATCTTAATAATTACAGTAGAACCTCTATTATCCGGGTCGACCAAAAAAATTATTTATCATTTTAATTAGCAGATTTTATTTTTACATAGCACGCGTCCAAATATTTATGAGTACGTTAAAAAATTATACTGACTCAACTACATATAAGGGTGATCAAACTAAAACCTATCAGGAATTTTATTTTTGAATTAGTTTTTACTGTTTGTAATGCGATAGTAACATAATTTATTTTCGAAAACAATTTTTTTTATACAAAATAAAAAAAAATTGCAGTAAAAAAAATCTCACATATGGCGTTAAAAGTTATGACTTAATAAATTTTTATCTTGGAAACCAATGAATACAATACCATTTCAATTTAAAGTTATGTTCACAAATTTTCACAGTATCAAATAACCAAAAATAATCATTATAAATAGACTGTAAATATAATACGTTCAAAAATTACTTAAAGATTGTGTGCATAATTATCCATATTAAAAATTTCCATAAATAATTTTTTTTTCTCGTCTCAATTATTCGGATTTTTCACTATCTAGACTAGACCATCTCAATCCTCGTTTAGTCCGGATTAACGAGGTTCTACTGTATATTATTTTGAAAATATTTAATTTGAACACAGAAATATTTTTTACATACTGAAAATGTATGTAAAGCATATACATACATTCGTATATCGCTAAATATTCAAGTGGTCAGGATAATAACGTACGTTGTTTTCGAATCTCATGTGACTAGACCTTAACTGTACAGTACGTATTTTACATTCGAATCGTACAAGTGTAGGCGGCTCTAACTCGAATAACAAACTGTTCGAGCATATTCTCCGTCGAAAGTCGTGCTGAAACTTGGTGTTGGTATGATTGATGGTCGTCGCGAGGTCTTCCGCTTTCCCATCAAAATTCGAACGATTTTCAATTCGGAATGTTTAAAATCCGTGTATCAGATATAAAAATCGTGAAATGGAATTGTACAGCTTCGATAAAGCGTAATAAGATTTTCCACGGCACGTTCGAGATGCTTGGCAATTTTCTATCGATTTCATATAAAAGAGCAATTGAAATTTCATTTTATGGACTAGAAAAAAAATATAGTCTTTTAAAAAGAAATAGATCGTAAGGGGTTTCCGGTAATAAAAAAATATTTTAGTACGAAGATCGTAGTTGAATAGGGGTCGTCTTTTCATATGAAATTTTGTTATGTTTCATAAGAATCACGTCTTTGAATGTAATAAAAATATATTTTTTTTATAAATTGTGATATACATAATTTCTAATTTACTTCCAAGTACGAATTTTGCATTAATTTCGTTTATTTAAAGTATTTAATTATAAACTGGCTCATTAATTTAAAGAACAATCAATTAGAAACTGTAGTTTAAATGAATTTAAGAAATAATCACATAAAAGGAAACATTAAAGAAGTGTCTACTTCAAACAGTCGAAAAGACGCTTAACGAAAATCATTTGAACGAATTCTATTAAGAAAATGCGACTAGTAGTGCGCTTGCTGAAAAAAAAATTAAATATCCCTAAATCCTCCGATCCAAGAAAAAAAACTATAGACTTTCCAAAATGCGAGGCGACTCTTGGCGAAAAAACAATTTAACGGACGATTTCAAACGACGCAAGGGCGAAATTGCAAGTTAACGTTTGACGCAAAAGGAGAGAGAGACGGGAACTTTGATCGAGCGTAATTTTTTATTCACGCGCCGAACGAACAACCGAACGACGAACTGTCCAACTTTTAATTGATTTTTTCAAGCTTTCTGTTCGGGTCAGGGGTTTTCAATCCAGATTACGATAGTTCGACGACGGGTCGTGGGAGAAATATAAATGTTTCGTCGGTTGGGAAATCGAAGCGGGAATCCGTATTAGTGCATTGCAAGGTTGTTACGGTCGCAACTCAGTAACAAATTATCGATTCGACCCTAGAAATTTTATGTGATTTGTACTGTGGCAATTATAATGTGGCGTTGGAGATATTTCAATAATATCGTATCAAATGAAAATGGAATATCGCTATTTTCCAGTTATAGGACACGGGATATGTTATGTATTATATTTCAAGAAAGTTGTTGTATTGTGCCGGGATATAAGAGAAACTGTATGCGAAAAGTAGCGTTGTCGATTCAGCTTTGAACCCGAACGCGAAGGGTGAGTTCTAAAAAGTTCTTACCCGTGGATCTTATTATTTATAAGCCCTCGCGAGATATATGGTACATTCGCCGAGGCCTATATTACTTAACAACGCAAGATAGAAATGGCCAAACTTTTGTAAACTCAATTTACTAAAGCTAATAGCGCTTGTACACACGAGTTCACTCCGCGAACACTAAAATGATTAAAGATAATTTAACACGCAAGTTATCTATTATACTTTCGCCCGCAGCGCGAACAATGGGGATGCGTCCTTTTGTCGGTGGGCTTCGACCGCGAAAACTTTAAGTTTTCCTGCTCGACAACCCAATATAAAGGTTGTAGTTCTTTCTTTTGTTACATCTTGTAATTGTGCTATTCGAAAATTCAATTATGGCTTCCGCCTCCCGCCGACAAAAAATACGTTTGTCACGAATAATTTTAAGATATTTTAATAAAGTGAAGACTCGGTGTCTGCAGACACCCTCACTCTAATTTTATTCAAAATAATTCATATTATAATAACCAAATTTTGCAACCCTTAAGTGCAAAAAGAGTGTGAATTTGACAGGAACATGTAACTTTAAGATTGATTGCATCTTACACCCGGTTTTGCCAGCTCCCGTATAATTCTTGGGAGACAATTTCCGGGGGAATTTTCGAATATGAAATTAACAAACAAATTTTCAGACAAAATTGCGAAATGCGAGAATATTTACGGATTTGTATTCCTAACAAAATCATACGTCTATAAACATGGCGCTAATAATTGTCAATTGGAATTTTTTCCGGATATTTTGCGTTCTTATTTTTCCAGTTATACGGAAAATATAATATACTTATATTATCTGAGGGTTTCGGACGGATTTTCCGAGGATTTTCACGAGCGGATTGAATCGATGATTAGAAGGAAGAAAAAGGTCCAAATATTTTCTTTGAAAATAATAAAAAAAATATATATCAAGAAAGCCTTTGACATTTTATTTGAACCAATTAAATATTTCCTACGTGATAAGAATGAAATTGGATAAAAAATGTATTTCGTGTTTTTACATTGGAAATACGTTCAGATTTCTCTGCGGAAATACTCAAATACGAGATTTCATTTTTTGTATACTGATATATATACATAGTGAAATATAATATATTTTGCAGACGTATAAAGTGAATCTATATGGATATCAAATCGAATTTGAAAAAAACTCATATTAATCAAATATGAGATTTAAAAAAAAACTTAAAAGGATACCACAAACAAATTCCATTAACAACTCTAATGAAAATATGTTTTCAGCTCTAATTCAAACCCTACCCAAACAAACTCATTCAAATCGGACATCCCATCACACAAAATCTGCAACGCGAGCTTAATTCCGAAAACATTTTCCTCGAACCGCGATCATTGCGACCGTTAATTATTGCGAGTGTCCATTTGTACATAGAGTAGCGTTTGCCCAAAGCCGCAAGCCGACGCCTCCAACTTGTTAGACAAATTCCCCCCTTACGCTGGACAACGTGTGGTCGAAACTCGTGTGGCGAAATAGCGACCCGTATTTACATTTTCGTGTCACTCGATGGGGGTCGAAATTGCGGCTGACTTTGTATACTAAGATACACTCTTGTTCGGACTCGGGATTCAGACGTGGAGTCTATTTTAATCGCTTGATTCTTGTGGGTTTCGGTTTAGTTGTTTGAAGTTTGCTTTTATGATGATATACCTATTACATGTGCCACTTATTATGATAGTGGTCTAAGTCATGTTTCTTTAATTTTGAGATATTTAAAGGTTTGCGTTTGAAGTGATTAAAAAATGGTTTTTTATTACACTCTTGTTCGGACTCGGGATTCGGACGTGGAGTCTACTTTAGTCGCTTGATTCTTGTGGGTTTCAGTTTAGTTGTTTGAAGTCTGCTTTTATGATGATATACCTATTATATGTGCCACTTATGATAGTGGTTTAAATCATGCTTCTTTCATTTAAAGGTTTGCGTTTGAAGTGATTAAAAAATATTTTCTGTTAAGCAGCACAATGTTTCACAATTTATTTAATCTACTAGATTTATAATTTATTCAGACATGCAAATTTAGTATGTAGCTTATAATGAAATATGATATTAGGGGACCGGATGAAAATGTCTTCCTTTTCGTATAATTTTTTCAGTGGTGTCTCGTCAGCCATCGATTTTTCGACACGTATTACATATTTTGTCGACCGTTTGACTTCTAAAGAATGCTATAACACTATAAAAAAAACTCGCCATTATTGAATATGAGGAATTTCTTCGTCAAACGAAAAATTATTCAATGTTGCGTATTGTATGAATATCTTCAAAAATATAATACAACTAAATCCTCGTCTAATATTACCTTTTTTGTTTATTTCGCAACAAATTTGGGTGATCCGAATACGCAGCTTAGAACCAAGGAATACCCATGAACTGAATTAGACTATTATCAAAATAAACACTAGTGGCATATAGTTGAACGTCATATTTTACAACGAATATAACTTTTCAAAATTTCCACAATTTTTAAAATGTATGCCATGAAATAATGGATTTTTTCAATTTAGTTACTTAGACCACTTATGTATATAATTATTAAAACTCATTTTATGTGAAATCGTCGAAGTTTTCGTGTAAGATTCTAACAGTCTTTTTTTAAATTTCAGATATGAATTATCGACCTAGGATAGCATCAGAAAATGGTGAGTCTACAATATAAATCATAATATAATGTAATCCGATTTTTAAATAAAAAAAAACGCATTGAAAATTAAACAAACACCTCGTTTTAAAAAATGAAGTCACATCAACAACAACGCAATTAAATAATCATCAAAAGATGACAAATTCATCAACACGCGTACATAACTCGCACTCCGAAAATATCCAACAAAGGCAGAATAAATTTTGGAGCACAAAAAAGGGTCTCGTCGGCGATAAAAGCGAAAGTCGGTCCGGTTGCGTCTGGCGCATTACTGTACTCGTATCCCGCCACCGAGCATAATTGTTTTCTACCCTTTGCTGCCACCCACCATATTCCTTTGGCAGGGGTTTTGCACCAGTGTTTCTTTGGCTTTTTAATTTTTACATACCCTACTCAAAGTGGCCGCTCGTTATGCGGATATCGGGAGAAGAATTATTTCCGAAGTTGTCTTATTATTCTAATTTTTACTTTATGTCTTTTGATTTAATTTTTTTCCTCAAATCACGCGTGCGATGTTATTAACATCGGGCCTACCGCTAGTTATATTATATTGAGCATCTTTTGATGATTAATATTCTATACATGTAATCAATTATCATGTTTAGAAATTCATTTATACATGTTTATATAATTATGTGACACTTATGCAGGAAAAAAATGTTATTCATTTTATTAATTAAGTGACTCTTAAAAATTAATTACTGAATATTGTCCTTGTTGCGTAGTAAAAAATTAAATTAAATATTGAAAAAAAATTTCATCAAATATAATAATACAAAGTTGTTTTTATCTACTAATTGCACCACATATCACTTAACGCCAGTAATTGGTGGGATCCGGTATTTTCGACAAAACTAAACGGCCGATGAAAATTAATTTATTTAAAAAAAGGTTAACAACCAACATTTTACAGGCATTATCCTGGCGGCCAGAGGTCGTCAGCCGACGAGGATCATTTTAATTTCAGTCCTAGGGATTTTCGGCCCGTCGCAGAAATTCGCAAACTCCCTTGCTCTAATAACAGGCCCCTTCAGTTCCCTTTTCCGCCCACCACCAAACCATCTCCTAATGAACCCTTTTTCACCCACTTCCCCCCCCCGATGCTCCCCTTTTGAAGGATTCGCGTTTTAATTCAACACCTCATTATTGCGGCGCGTTCCCGGCTCCTTGAATGACAGTTTTCGCGTCGAAGTGTCGCCCATTTTATGTATAGTCCGACGTGATAATTTATTGGGTTTTTTTTCGGTTTGGGGATTATAATTTAAAAGCGTCAGCTCGTTTTGTAACGTCCATTGATCGCTTTTTTAATAGGATGACGCTGATTAGTAGTGAAGGGCAGGTGTTACTTGCTGAAATTATGTCGATGTTAATTATGTTGTAAAAATACGGGGAAAGAACATTTAATAAATATAATATTCGATTGACGGGTTAAATATTAAAATCGATTATAAAGGTGTTTAGAGATTTTCGTTTTGAATCGTTTTCGATGAATACGAAAAAAACCTACATCGCACTCGGAAATTGCTGAATCATCCATTCACGTACCAAAAAAAGAAAAGTTCAATAAAAACTTGATCGAAAACAAGTGATGTGATTACAATACCGGTGGATCAAAAAGCGTGATTTCCACTGGGACCGTGGAAAATTTCATACGTGTGCGCTTTTCCCCGTCGAAATTTTCGCGTTTTCCCGTTGCCAGAGAATTTCGTTAAAAACGTTTTCACACATTCGCACACACACACACACACACACACACACACACACACACACACACACACACAGAGTATTTGCTTGCACGAGAGTGCTCTTCGAAAATAAATACAAAATTTTGGCGTCGTTCGTTACGTCTGACCGTTGTTAAGAGCGAAGACCGAGGAATTACCGAGTGATGTTGAAAAAATGGCGGGCTTTAAAAACAGATGGTGAATTCCCCACTATGGCGACCGCATCCCCTGTCGGCACCATAATTTTTTGTATGTCTTTTCTTTTTCCCTTTAATGTATATTACTTATACGTTTGCAACATTATTTTGCGGTTTTCTGCAGTGGTTTCACTTTTTTTGCCTCTCCCTTATTCCGGGACACGGTTTAACCGCTATTTGGGTGCGCTCGTTGCTTGAATCCAAATTTCGAAATAGAGGAAAAAACGACCGAATCACATTTTTTTATTTATATAATGCAAACTGTTTATTGCGGAGTTGTGATTGAATTTAGTCTGTAATTTATATCGACCTTATAATCCCTCATTGTTCGGTACGCATTCGAAGGTTCTTAGTCGACTTGTCTTTACTTTGTCAATTGGCTTACCAACTTATTAGAGAAGTTTCAAAACTTTCGCATTATCCTTATTGAACCGTTGATGCTAATAAGTTCTTATTAACCATTGCGGATTGGAAACTTGAATATCAAAGGGTAGCTACACCGACCAGTTGTATCAATTTATAATACGATATCTTTCACATCGCTCTCATTACATAATATAAATGAAAAAATAAATACGCATATAAAAATGTAAACTTGATATCTCATAATTAATTAGATTAAAAAATGTAAGTTATGAACGTCATCATTGCATGTTATTAGAAATTTTTGGTCACTTTTCCTTATGCAGATGTAATGCGTCGTTAGCGAAAATTCTTAATTTGCGTACTCCGCAAAAAACTTTGGCATCGTATGCAAACAATATATGTACGTAATGGAATGAAACTTTGTTCACATTTTTCACCAAAATTTGAATTTTTTCTTATCATTATTTTCTTTTCTACAGAAGGCATCCTTTTCCCAATCATGGAATTGTCAATAGTTTTTTTTTTTTTAGTTGTAAGCTCTAATTATTAATTATAAGATCAAATTTTTGTTAAATGGAAAGGGAAGCAATGAAAATGAAGTTGAAATCTCGAATAATGAAAACGTTTAGTTTGAAAAAAAATCAACCAAGCGCTACCCTACTATATTATTCGCATACGACACAAAAATATTCTATATCGTAAGCAAATGAAGTAATTTCGTAAACAACCCATAACATGGATATAAAAGTGGTGATAAAAATAAGAAACCAAAACCATTCTTTGTTAAATAGTTTATTTTATTTAACAATTTAACAAATATTTAATTTAAACTATTTGATAATTTATCAGTACAATAAAGGAATTTTTTCGAGTTCTGTACGTATTTAATGGTGTTGAGCTTCAAAAATCAATAAAGGCTTATGTGTTCCAAATTTTTAAGTTATTACAATGAAAATCCAAAAAACAATCAAAACTAAATACATAATAAATTAAATTTCAAACAGAAAGTCCATTATTTCAATTCAAATTTTATTCATTTAATTCTGCAAATTTAAATTAGCATTTCATTGAAAATCACACGGCCGCACGAAAATATAAGACGCCGCCTCGATTAATAATTCATTCTGTCATCGGAACAATAGAACTTAGCGGCAAACAATCGAAAACGAATCCGAAAATAAACCCGAGACAAATTGTGCACCGTTGACAGCAGAGACGAATCGAAGTTCTTACACTTGGAGAGCAACAATGGACGCGGAACCGAACCAAAAATTTGTTTTGTTTACGAGTTGCCAAACGAAACCTTCAACTCGAATGTAGAGTAAAATTTTCGTACGATTCCACGCCCCAATTTGCAATCGCACAATGGGAGGATGAATGACGTTGTCGTCATCGTTGCACCGACAATGAACGGTGATGGACAATGGCTTGAGAAACGTGAAGGCTTAGTTTTGTAGAAAGGTAGATGGAAAATGGGCGGAAAATTAACGGGTGATCAATCAGTCTGTGGATAACGATTCTGCTGGTTGTTTTGATTTTGTCTTTTAATTAGGTTGTATGCTGTTGGGTTAGTATTATATTTGATTTGTTTGTGATGGGTTAAATTTTCAATATTCAAAGTATTATTATATACGAGCGGTAGGCCCGATGTTATAACATCGCACGCGTGATTTGAGGAAAAATTTTGAAAATACAATATAATGACAGTATATTTACCCGTTGAATATAGTTGAAAATGTGAAATGTTTATTTAATTTATTATATAAATTATTATAGAATATTTTGTAGATATTTTAATATTTATTTTAATTTAATATTAATTTATCTAATAAAGCATAGATTTCCACATCACCCAGGAGGTACTATGCAAGACCGTTATCCGACCGTTGACAGTTTGATCTGTGCGCATGCGCAACGAATAATTTATTTTTGAATGAGGTTACGTAAAAGAATGCAATTGTTGTAATATCAAAAGAAAAAAATCGTGCAATCAATAAATTGGAAGTGTTCGTAATAATGAAACCATGCAAATCAAATCAGATGCTCAAATATTCCGCTCTATGAAATAGAATGCTTCTTAAGTGCGTATTTGAACACTGAATCCGACCCTTGACAGTTCGAATAATTTTAGTTTGATCTGTGCGCATGCGCAACGAATAATTTCTTAATAATAAATTAATAATATAATATATATATTTTTTTTATTTATACTAACTTTTATTTGATCGCGATGTTTGCTTCTCGATAGTGCGACATATAATTTTCCGTGTCCAAAAACAGGATTTTATACCGATTTTCCATCGTCGGTTAAGAGTTATTCTCGAATAAGTTTTTAGTTTTTATGGTTATTCGCGGCCGGTCACGGATAAAGTCACGTAAAAGTCACGGAAAACTATGTTCTCCGTGACTTTATCCGTGACTTTATACGTGACTTTATACGTGACTTTATCCGTGACCGGCCGCGAATAACCATAAAAACTAAAAGGCTTATTCCGAGAATAACTCTTAACCGACGATTGAAAGATCGGCCCTAAGTAATAACCCGACGTGATCGAAAATTTGTCCCTGTTATTTATTAAATTGTCATAGCGACCGCGCAACGTGTTGCTAAGAGCAAAATCAATTCGCGGTAAAAATACTATTTTAGTCCTTATTGCACATTGGCAAAGGATGTAATTCAGTGCATAATTTCTAGCGTGACCCCACACAGACAGACAGACAGACAGACAGACAGAATAGCGCTATTATTATATGGAGGATATTTTACAGTTGGAAAATTTCATCATAATTCGTTATTTTTGTTTTTATCAGAATTCTGTATAGTAGGGATGCTTGAAATAATTAATCAATAGTTATGAACACAAAAATACATTTTAGTCCAGTAATTATTAATTTTGAGAAAACACTCAAGAGAATAGAATATTATAACTCATTCGTGTTTTAAAATTCAGAAATAAACCTGGAAACTTAGTAAAGAAAATTATATTTGGAACATTTTAGTTAAGTCAAATGATACAAAGCTTAAATATTTTTTTTACAGAACGCTAATTGAAATATATTTTTTACTAAATCACAATGCTTTTATTATTTTTGTCAATACAAAAATAATCTTTTATAATATATCGGAGATTACTAAATAAAGTATATAACTTATAAAAACAAATAAGTTAGGTTCAACATTTAACTGCAGTTTTATTTTTCACATAAGCATTTGCGCGATATCGCAATCACAGTTCACATAAATCGTGGACGAGAGTTTTCGAAAGCGAACAGATTTTCAAAAAGCGACGTAACTTTTCGTCCTCCCAAAACCACTTTTTTCAGCATAGCTATCAGATCTGCCAAAATAAAAGGTTTCCTCGTCGGTCGGAAAGCGCGTAAAAATCCCTCATGAGGGGTGTAATCTCGTGATATAAGCATAAAGTTAGCGAACGCCGAGAAAGTTTCGGATTACGCGCGCATTTTCGAAATCGCCGTAATAAAACGTTTTGGAAATTCAAGTAGTCGTATTTATTAAGAAACTTAAATTGTTGTGGGGAGCGAGCGAGCAAGAAATAAGGGAAAATTTCGCTATTTTTTTCGCCACCGCCGAAGAAAAAAGAAAGTTTTGCCTCGTGGAAGTGAGGGAGTTCCTATTTCTCGTGTGGGTTAGGGAAAGAGCCGCTCTTGCTCTTTGCGAAAAGGAATTTTCCGCACGGGAAAAAGTTTTAACGACACTCAACAGTGTTTTCCACACGGTGAGTACCACGAATTTCGTATAATATTTCCATAATGTGTGTACATTTGTGTGCAACGAGTAGTTTTCTTTAGTCCGTAAATACGACACAATTCGATGCTCCGCTTGTTTGAATCCATTCACATATTTCTGAACTTTTTTTAATACATAAATAAAACAAACTGTCAAAATAGTCTATATAAATACACTTTAACTACAATTTTGATTCGTGTTTTATAATATAAGTACGTACAGAAATCGAAGAAATCAAATCATATCGTACGTATTCGCACATTATTCCAGCAGCAAATTGAAAATCACTCGTAAAGTGCGAAGGCGGTACTAAAAGTGTCATTTAACAATATGATTGCCATGTGAAAATCATAAAGTAATACGAGATATTTATGGCCCGAACACGCCATTTTCAGACGGCCGTTTGCTGAACGAAATAACAGTCGCGAATTTTACTGCTTCGCCTTTATACACTCGCGCGTTATACAAACATCTATTACCCGTAATAGTTATACAATAATATATCGAATGTGAGCACACACCTCTAATATTATACTCGTATTGAGTCTATATAAAATACACGGCAGTCCTAACTGTAATGGGCATCCGATTCAAGCTCTGAAAAGACCGTGGAATATTTCTTTGAATTTATAGCGCGAACGTCTCGAACCGATACCCGTCTACGAGATTTTTCCCACTAGTATATTGAGCATCTCCTCGTCGTCAGATTATATTGATATAGCCCTCGTGCACCAGAAAGGATTATATAAATATATATATTTTATATTTGACGTATTATATACATCTTGCGTCGTAAGGTTTGAGAAAAATGAGACCCAGTTAACGGGATCGCATCCCACACAAACTTTGTGCAAGACATAACTAACTCGATATGTCTACAATACTAAAATCACCAATCGATCCTGTAACGTTTGTATATTATAAATATAATTTTGAAATTAAAAGAATAAATAAAATTGTTAAAATTATTGAAAGATCAAATCTTTCATATAAATTATTTCTAGAAAATTTGCAAGTTTTTTCAATATAATTTAAGACAGTATATATTTTAGATTCGCAACATTTTTGAATGCACTAATTTCAGTTCATATAATTAGATGTAACACATATATTTTTTTATTTGTGTAACGCATTATTTTCGTAAACAGCTCGCTTACTTATCCAATTTTATATGGTTTTTCCAGTAATTTACTAATTTATACAACGTATGAATGCTTTGATTTTTCGCGTCAAGTCCGCCACTGTGCAAAGGTCGCTTACGAAGCTGTTTTTTTTCCGAACCAACCCATGATATGAAAGCGTATATTTTCACATAATTTTTTATCGGCGAGATTCGGCGACGCGTGTGTCAAGGAAATTCGTTTCGAAGTCAGGATGAGGTCCTCGATGATTGATCACCCTACGGCTAGCTGCCCTCCACTGACGTTATCCGATCGAACGGAAATTATTATGTGGCAACCCTAGTTTATCCATTAGGCCATAGGTAGGTACTCAATTAATATCCATGATCATTCGGAATCAATTGAAACCAATTCGTAAATAAAAATTATAAATTTTGATAAATTTTTTTTTATATCTTCTATATACAGATCAATTTTTTCAAATATAATACAAACCAACCTAATCCTCTTATTAAACGGATGATACGTTCCAAAAACTACCATGTAACTAAAAATTATGGTGATCATATAAAAATTGGCAATAGGTTCCATCAGTATATTTGAATGGAACTTTCATCCAAGTATACTTTATAAAAAATGTGTAATGTGGAAAAATTTCGTCATGTGAAATCACCAAAATCACCTTTTTTTATTTTATTTAATAACTATAATTGTATACTCACTTGTATAGAATCTTGCCATTGAGATATATATTATAATACATTTTTTATTTATTTTTATACTGTGTTAAAGTGAAGAAAAAACAATATAAAAAATAATCGGTTTTTCTTTGAATCGTGTTATTTCGGAACCGTATAAAACAAGGATTGGGTGGTTGGGATTGGGTTTATATTTTAAATAAATAAATAACTAATCTAAAAACTAGTATAAGAAATTGATATTTCGCGCAATATTAGCTATGTAAAAATAATAATTGAAATCTGTGCATGTTGAAAAGCTCTGCATTGAGCGGAAATAAGCTACACGCAAAGCTTGCGGTCGCATTCATTTTCGACTTAATCGATTCGGAATCGAATGGTAATTTGAGTTTAGTTTGTGCATAAATTGCAATGCAATTGCATCCGTTAGAATCATTAATTGCGTGTGCGAAAATACGCGTTTTTCCGTTTAAAAGCTACGCGTGCTTTGAATCCGAAACGGGGCCGATTCGAAACACAAATCGCAAACAAAAACGTTTTAGCAAATGGACACATTTTCATTATAAAGCGCTTAGCCCGTTCCGTATACATGAATTATTAATGATGAACAACGTTTTAACATAAAGGAGCCGTTTTATCATGCTGGCTTTATTCGCGAGTTAAATTTAAAAATCGGACGAATAAAGGCAGAACGTTTTGAATTTTGCATTTATCTTAATGTAGGATGCGGAAAGGAGCAATATTTAAAAAATTGGTGAAAATTTTATTTATCTCAAAGCAATTACCGGCGGGTATTTTATAAAACGCTTTCGTAATTAAAGGATTAAGTTGTGAATTTATTTTCGTTCGAAAAAGGGTACATTTTTCAGGCGAATTGTTATGCATGCGAATAATTAAGTTTTTCTCGAAAGCATTTAATGTAAAATGTATTTACAACAAAAAAAAGATATATAAATATTCAGTTTGATTTATATAAATAAATTTGGCTTATTCTCTAGTAACAGTTTAATATTATATTATGTATAATTATGTATTATATTTTATAACATACACTACGTGTATGTTATAAAACCGTTCAGTTTCGTCCGGTTTCGTCCGGTTTTTTATACATACACGTAGCGAAAAATCGTACCTCAGTTTTTTCGGAACGATATATCGTGGCGTGTATGGCCAGCATAAAAGTGAACATACAAATACATCCCGAAGTCAAAAAGACCCATTTAATAAAAACGACTTAAAAGTTAAACAAGAATCCTAGGATAATTAAAGATCGGAGATTGCGGTGTATCCCCTCTCGAAATCGCGTGCTTCCGTCTTCCGCTTCCGGTCTGCGGAGCGATAGTGGCGACGCGCCGGAAGCGCGGTGGATGCGTGAGTCTCTCGCTTATTTATTGTATGTCTTCGCGCATTGCATTATTACGTTCGGCTGTTAATTTCGGCGGCGGCGGTGCGGATAATCAACTTGCATAAAACACCATCTATAATACGCGTATGTGTGTTAGTTTGCAATTACTTCAGGGTCGTCCTTTATGTATAATACGTGGTAAGGGTATGCATCAGTGACGTGCGGTCTATGGATGCGAGGCATCGCTTAAATTTCAAAAGAATATTTTAACAATTCATAATTTTCTTAATAATATTTTTTTATTTCTTTGATTTATACAAACACAATCATGCCACCATAGAATAAGAGGTTTTACCTCAAAGTCACCATAATAAAAAAAATAATTTATACCTTTTTTTTTTACAGTATTCCTTAGTCTAAAAGTCACTGCACGCCACTGATATGCATAATTTTGACTGCAAATATATTTTATTTCTTTATTTAGATAAAATCGATTGAATACCGGAAATAAAAAAAGGACTTATATTATGTACTAAAAAACTAAAATTGAGTTTACACCAGAAATATGTTTTCATGCTATGAAATCTAATAATCTTATAATAATTAAATCTAATCTCCCAAAATAATTTTTTAAAAAGTGTATATTAAAAACAAGTTTGTATTAGTTCATGTGTCACTGTGGTAATTTCTTATATAAGGTTTATATTAAGTACCACATGCTGTCTTTTTCAATTGTATAAAAATGTTTGACGTAAGATAAGATGCCGTACAACAAGGCGCTAAAAATAGGTGAAATTACAGCTCACCATGAAAAAAAACTGTTGAAAAATTTAGGGCAAGGATATTTTATATCCAAAATGAATAATATTCCAACTAAAAATATGCCAAATAAAGTGGTAATCTAATTTATTTGGTTACAAATGCGAGTTTCAGTTACAAAGCCAACACACAGTGCACATAGCCCTTTTTATACAAATTGAGCATGGCACTTATGTACATTCTATATAATGTTATACACTTGGAACATAAGACTATCTACAATACATATATGAATTTAAACCAATATAATTCGTTTAATAGCTTTAACAATAATTTTCTTTTTGTGTAAATAAATAAAAATAATTCAATATTATGTACACATTAACAAAAACCGACGTATTTTAAAAACTCAAAAATTGCACAAGTCTTTTTTCTATCCAGTATTCAATAATCAACTATTCGAAGGAATTAAACATATAGTACCTACTATTGTCAATGGGCGATACAGGGTTTCGTTCGTGATGGTGAACGCGCATCGACGTTTCCGCGCTTCATTTGGTCCAGTGGGATTATTTTTAACCCTGGCGATGTTGGATTAACCGTGTCAAGCCCACGGCTCCGTTGTTCTGGAGGGCATTACGTCTGGCATTTCAATGGGATTTTGCGAGAGAGCGGTCTACCGCGACACTAATCCACCGGCCGCAAAGACCCCACGGTATGGAGCCCGTAATTAACGAACAATTCGCCATCGCTGAATAAAAGCAAAAATGCAATCCGATATACGCATGAAATGTACATCTTTGTGCCTGTTCGGATGGTGCCTTCCGTATTGTAGAACCCGAACGACGGGGAGCCTTTGGGATTTTTGTGGTTTAAGGGTTAATCTTGGTGCTCTGTAGATGGATTATTATTGACGAATGAAAATGTTCATTTTATTTTCTATATGGTGGGTTACTATTAAGTTTAAATATTTTCATTGATGTACGTATATAATATGATATTTTAATTGTCGAAATATTGAATGAACATTTGAGAAATGTTGAAAATGAGTATATGGGTCATTCTTAATGGGTAATCTTGTAGTATTGTGATATTTCGGTCCAAAGGGAATTTCATGTTTACACAATGGCGTTCGTTATTCCATTTGACTAATTTAAATTTAATCGAAAAAGTTTATTATTCATAATAATAGTATGTTTTCTAATTAATGGTTTGATTACAGGTAGACACAATCGTTGTCACGTTAATTGTACAAGGGAACGTTATAGAGATGGTTTTCCGTTATGTATCCCTCAGGAACAAATAATGAAGGGGAAGAGAACGCAATCATGTTATAATAATTTCATGTATATCTAACAAAACTTAAATTATATTTATAGCTAGTCTATATTGCGAGAGAATCAGTTTAAATTCGATACACATCTAAAAATAAATTACATAATATAATAAAATAATTAAAATATTTTATAGATATGAATTTAGACGACAGAATCAGAATTTTAAGTGAGCTTGTTAAGTTTTCGTAGTGCATTCATTCATTTTATACCGGGATTACGTTATGTATGAAAAGCTCGCTTTCGCGTTACGCTTTCAAATGTGTACGAGCAATTAAATCCGGATGCAAACGTTTCTAATTAACTTTTCAGCATTCCGTTCATCGCTGAATATATTTTCGCTACGCTCCGATCCACCTGGTCGTTTATTATTCAAAAAGTGCAACGCTCAGTGCAATTCACGCTCCATTACTGTCGGCCGGACCAGTTCGAAATACGTACGGATTTCCAGATTGCGTTTATGATAGGAATTTCTGCGGAAATTTTCATTGTCTCGTATGAGTGGTATAAAGGGTATGTGTTTCGTATACGTGAGTGTATTTTTGTTTATTTCGGCGTAAAAGCTGCAACGAAATCAGATTTATACTGTGAAACTTTTGTTGACCCTCGCCTGGCGCGTTCGAGAGTTTTCCGTTTCTCGTTTTTCAACAGCACGTGAGCAGAATCGTATCTCGTTCGTGGCCAGTTGATAAGTTTTTTTTTACATATCAAAAAAAAACTGCAAAATATAATATAAATTGGCACAAGTGAGAATTTTTCATGTAATCATAACAACTAAACACACACAAAACGTTCGCCCTACATCAAAGTCGCCCTCGAAACGTCCCAGGCCACCCACTACCGAACAAGCCCTTTTTCATCTCCATAACACAGCACCTATTGAAAATTCCTCGGCGTCGTTATATTTACGATTTAGCATCGATGCAATCGATACATCTTACGGGCGTCGTCTAGCAGCTGAATGGGGCCTTCTCTTCAAAAGGCCCGAAGGGAGCCGTTTCCGCTTTTCGAATCAATCATGCTTTCATCGAAAGTTACTTCGGCTTTTTATTCGTCATTGAACGCTGTTCGAGTGTCGGGCGTCATCTTTGGAACAAGTGGGAAGAGGTCAGATCGATCTGTGGTACGGCGATAAAGATCAAAAAGTCTTAAGGGGTTTCTGGGTGGTTAAGATTTTTTTTTAAATAGTCACTATACATGTAATAAATTGTATTCATATTCAAATTTATTAAGCTGGAATTTTGTCGTATTTAAAAATTTAAACAGGTGTTAATAGCAAATGCCTGGTTGGGTTGTCAAAAATAGGGTCGTATCGATTCTGATTATTTTTTCTTTAATTTATGGCTATAACTGATTGTTTCTCCTTCTCATACGGACTATTAAACAAAAAAATCGTTATGTTTTTTTCACATATTCATAGTCTTTTGAAGGGGTTTTTTTAACATAAATAAAATAATCAATATCAAACACTTCCAATATTTAATTGATTCGTCATTATAATAAAATATAAAAGTTTCAGGAAGCTATTTTTTCGAAATTTTTAATTAATAAGATTTTTGAGGTACTTCTGCATTTTGAATATCGTTGTATATTTCTACTATTAATCTTATACATTGGCAAAAACATTCAATCTTACTAAAAGTCGCTCAAGTCAGAATCGAAGTTAAGGTAAATGTCAACATGACGCAAATTGTTATTAAATTTTGAAGCGAACGTTGAGCCCTGTTTAAAACAATAACAATTTTCTTTCGTTTTTTTTTAATATTTATTTGTGTACATACAAATACTCGTACAATTACACCACCATGGTATAAATAAACGCGCGTATCGCACATACTGGTGCACTGATCGCCGATGACCGCTCATAATTGTTGTTACAAGTAATCGCGGCGCCGGTACATATACATAATTTATATGGCGGACTATAGAGAATGACATCTGAACCATTTTTGAAATCGCCTCATCAAACGAAAGATTTCAGTTCTCATTTTTTTGGGACAAATGCTTAAATTCTTATCTGAGACGATCGAGTAGGTACTAAAAACGGGCTCCTACTCTGGCCAATCCGTAATTTGAACCATCATCAATATATTGATAGTTCATTGAACATACCACTACGCCACGGGCTGGTTAAATATTTGCATTCATGGAAATCATTATCGAATAAAAAAATGTTTGGTTATAGACCGATCTATGTATACATACGTCGCTCGAAGACAGAAAATTTCAAACCCCAGTGACGACCACGTAGACGTTCGCACTTAGCTAGCACTCATTTGACATTTGCAACGTCAGTTTGGAGTAAACTACGCTATGCTAAACGACGTGTTTACTTCCACCTTACAGAAAAACTGAACGTGGGGGTTGGGCCAAACGCCGCATTTCTCAGTCAGTGAAAACTAAACGCACTTATTTAATGTCGCATGTCTCAGTCAAAAGTCTGAACGTATTTATTACTAAACGCGTGTTTAGGTTAGGTTAGGTTAGCGTTTTTTGCGTCACATTTACTGAACATATCTCATTCAATCAGATATTCAGATCGAAAATATTTTATAAGTATCTATCGTAAAATGTGATGCAAAAAACGCTAACCCAACCTAACCTAAACACGCGTTTAATAATAAATGATGATCATGGTGTCTTCTTATTGAATCGCGTGAATAACGCGTAATAATAATCGCGTTTTGTCGTAAAATGTTAAACGTCAAATGAGTGATATTTGCCAGCTAAGTGCGAACGCCTCTACGTGGTCATCACGGGGGGTTTTAAATTTTCGGTCTTCGAGCGACGTATGTATAGATCGGTCTATAACCAAATGTTTTTTTAGCGATGAACGTTGATACTTTCAACAATTAATATTTCATAAAATATCCAATTTGTGATGTCGAAAATTCTATAGAAAAATCATATAATAGAATTCCATATTGAGTCAGCGGTCGCAATCGAGAACAAATTCCCGATTTCGCTCACATCCGACCCCGAATAGAACCTTCGAAAGGACAATGGTGGTGCGGAACAGTTCGATCGGCGAGTATTGTGTGCAATAGTGCGGCGGTCGTATTGATGCGTTACGCGTAAATGGCCAACGGTGTCATTTGAAGCAATTTCAAACGTCACATAAATCAGGACCAGATTTGACGTTCGTACGATAGTCGCATTTGTGTTTGATTAGTTGGAATTTAGGGTCTCGAAATCTCGAATTTCTGCGGTGCGGAAACTGTTCAATTTAGTGGCGGCTGATTTGATTGAATGTTTATGAGAGTCGTTAATATTCGGTGGGAATGTTGCGATTAATTTTTTCTTTCAAATTTAGCAACGCACGATGAAAATATTTTTCGAATTCTGGTTTTCAATTTTGCTTCAGATATAAAAGTTTTATGAAATTGTATTTCTTTTTACGTATTTGATTCTGTTTTGATAAAAAGTCAATTTAACCGCATATGAATAAATAAATAAAATAAACGATTCTTTTACGATAACAAAACATATATCATTTTCTGTTTAGAAAATTTGATCAAAATGGATTTTTGCGTTTATAAAAAAATAAGTTTCACCTAATCCTCTTTTTACACGGTTCCGTAACACGATTCAAGGAAGATGAACCGATTACTTTTTTCACACGGATTTTTCGCTTTAGCAGAGTATAAAAATATGTATTATTATGCCATAATGGTAAGATTCGATGCAGGCCAGTATATTGATATAATTATATATATGTAATTATAGTTGTTAAATAGAAAATTTCGATATTTTTTGATGATTTTAAATGGCGAAAATTTTTCACATTCCACATTTTTTATAAAGTACATTTGGATGGAAGTTCTGTCCAAATATAGTGATGAAACCTATCTCCAATTTTTGTATGGTCACCATACATTTTTTTACACGATAGTCTCTGAAACGTATCTCCCGTGTAAAAAGATTACGTTGATTACGTTAAACATTTCCAACTCCCGTAACAATTTTGCACATTTTATATTGTGAATAATTTAACGCATACAATATATGAATGAATTTTACATATTTTTATATATAATTGAATTTTTCGCGCAATTTAGAGAAATACGAGGCGTTTATTTAACCGTCCGATCGGAATTTGAAATCGAATATTTATGTAGATTTAGTCGAGCATCGGAGACGCGCGAGCTAAACGCGAATTTTCTCCGGCAACAACAATTTTCCACATTTCGGAATATTAGAGTTTTTCCGACCTCGGACCGTCAATTGGGTATATTTATTGGTCGTGTGCGGCACACCAGAATACCGGAACACCAGAATATTGCCTCCTCGTCCGCATCGGCAACTATTTATTTATTTGTTTGTCGCAGACGCGCGAGTATCAAACAATTTCGATTTCATGCATGGAACCGCTTTCGATACAAATATATATATCGTGTATATTTATTTTTGCACAAAAGTATTGGCTGTGAGGTGGCTTTTCTCATTCTAGATTTTCAGTTCGAATAAGCACGTATGCTCTAACAATAATAGGCACGAACGAATTTGAGAAAATTCGTTGCATTTCTATCGATGCATTCGATACACTATATATGTAATATTTTTATAAGGAATAAAATGTGGGTTGACTGAAAATTTGTTACGTTTTCATGTTTGATATTTTGTAGAAGTTGGAAAATATTTCGTATTATTATTTGTATTATACTATTATAATGTATATTGTTAAAATATTGATACGATATCTTAATAAAAAAAATTCAAAAGAAATTAACTTTGTTTATTGACACCGAAATGTAAAATGTTGAATTGATAAAAAAACGATACATACTCAAAAATAAATTATTACACGTATAAAATAAGGTCTTAATAGAATCAAAAAAGTTAATTCGCTGTAGAATTTTTTATATGAAAAAATGAAGATTCATATAACGTTTTCTCGAATACTGCATAATTTTATGTAAATGTTTTCGTGAGAAAATAATGATCATTAATGAGCTCCGAGCGGGAAACATAATCTGCGATGTTTATGTTCAAGTTTCGTTTCCTATTAAAAACACAACGAAATCAATACGTAATCGCATATTAGCGAACGTCGAAAACACGTTTCGATAATACGATGTTGATAAAAAATATTTTCCGTATATTCAATATTATTACGATGCTTATAAAAACATTACGCAGTAGTTTCAATACATAGATTTTCATATAAAAGGTAATATGGGGAAATAATAATAAAAAAAGATTTTTATTACTCGGCCATAATCTTTTTTCCGATTCGAAAAGTGAATATCTCTCGAAAGTCGTGCCGCAAGAGAAGACCCGAGATTAACTCCAATTTACAGGGATGGGCTTTCACCGAAAATTGAGAAAAACGAGAAAATATAATTCGAGCGGTGGAAATCTTTCGGCAAAAATTTATACTTTGAGAAATGACGACGTAACCGAAAATGATTTCGCGTCGGTATTTTAACGTTATTATGAAAAACTTGATACTTCATCTACTCCAAGGGAACCTAATTTATTCGCAAAGCACTCATAATTTTCATTAAAAAAAACACCAGTGTGTTTCAAAAATAATTTTAAATGCACAATTTGTGAAAAAAATGACAATTGATTAACTTCGAGCTGTAAATAAAGCGGATTTTCTTGTCGTAATTTATTCGAAAATTATTAAACTCATCAAGGTTGATAAATTAATGCCAGATTTTATTTTCAATTGTACATTCTGCGGCGGCTCAAACGAGACTGAAAGAGACAAATTGTCTCTCGTATAAAATAAATAGGACTCGAAGTAAATCTCGGTACATAATTATGAAGCGAATAAATTTCGTTCAAAGTGGCGCACACGTGTACATTATACGAAGGGCTTATTACGTGTCGCGCGCCCGAGCTTATCTCCCTCCCTTTGGTACTTTGGTTTCTTGTTGCTATTTAAACAGATTAGTAGAACCGAAAACAATAATACACAAGATATTGTGTTAAACTTTCCATAACAATAAGCGGGGGCCTCCGCCCACGGCACGACTCCAGCGGGATAAATAAAGTTTGGGAAGCTCCAGATAAATCTCTTGTGACTTCGACGAAGTGGTGTGAAAAGTTTGTATCTCATCTCTCGCTGTGTACGCACTTTAATCTCGTCTCGCAACGAATAAACATAAATCACTTTCAATTTTGGCCAAAATTATTTAGTGGCGTCCGGGAAAAATTCATACCACCGAGAGTTTAGGTTTGATTTGTTTTCGAGAGAATTTACCATCATATAATATATTATCAAAATTTCCTTTACCGAACCAACTTTGGAAAGGCATCATTTTTTATCGAATTTTCTAAACATGTATTTTCGTTCGTGAACAGCATAGGTATTGAGTGTAAATACAGTATAGAATTGATTTACTCTCTGTGTATTTTATATAAACACTAAAAATAAATACAAACAAACAATTTTTTTTCCAAAACACTCTTAATGGTATTTTTCGGTTTACTTTTGTCATCTTTCTATGTTTATTCTACCTTTGAAAAAGTTTCACTGTAATGTATAAGATTATATCACGTAAACGTAGAGCATTTATGAGTATTACTTTCTTATATATTAGAAAATTATATTATATTAGTTGATATATCGTTTATTATGTATATTATATAGTATATAATAATAGTTAACAAGAATATCAGCGATGGACGAACGCGTTTATCGAAAAAAAAAAAATCGAATACCCGATACAAAATGGTGGTATTCTGTAAATTTGAATAGGCGATGTATTCGATAGTTGCTTGTGAAAAAAAAGTGTCTGCTCGTGTATTATGTCGAATGCGGGCCGCGTGCAAGTTTTTCCCCCGTTTGCGTACAACTGCGAAAACGCTCCGGGAAAGTTTCTCTGTAACGAACGAGAAACTGAGCTAGAAAATAGCAAAAGCGCGCCTCCGGCTTATGAATTGCGGATTTGCGTCCCTCAAGAAAAAGGAAAAGGTTGTCGATTCGTGGCCAGCGCGTTGTTTTCAAGCCGCGAACAAACCGCCGCCCTCGGTTACGCAAAGTTTTTCAATATGTACAGGCGGTCGGAACTTTTAACGCCTATGTGTTTTTCTGCTTTTGCGGCGAAAACCGTTCGGTTGTAAAAGATATTGCCGACATTTTTCAGTTGAGGGTCTTTTGTAATATGTACGTACGCGTGCATACGTAAGGAGAATTTGCGCGCCAAACTTGCTTCATTTCGCAAGATGAAGATGTTTTTCTTGCGAGTTTGCCCGATAGTGTTTTGTACGTTGAATTAAGTGTGCTTTCCGTCTTGTATACACCTTTACTTTACGTTTTACCTTTTCTGTAAGTAAATATACAAAAAATGCTTATGAAAAGTTTTTAGCTTAATTGCAGGAAAAAAATAATTTAATTTTTTTTACGCCGCCCAAAGTTATTATTTTATTTGAATAATCGTTTTTTGATTATTGCAAATTGCATTTTGAGTTCGCGTTTGCGGCATTAACATTTTATTAATTAAATCTCTTCCGTTTCCGGTCGGAAAAGCGAGAGCTTCAGAATAAAATATACTGGGAGGCGACAATAAATCAAACTTTTCTCGGAAAATATTAAATTTGCATTGAATTTATAAGCAAACGCTCGATCGGAGGCTTCTTGCCTATAGCTAAATACGTTTCCGGTGCTTTTCCAGACGCGTCGAGCGGAAACGGAAGCGCGACGTGTGAAATTGTAGCGATGTTTCACCGTTCAAGCAGTTTCCTACTTTACCACGCAAAAGAAAATTTCTTCTTACATATGAGTGTATGTTCAAACATACACACATTACATATGTTAATTAAAAAAATTAATTTCCTTCATAAAATATCCTTCAAATAATTACATTTTGAAACCATCTTTTTTTAATAACCATACTGAAAAATGAAAATCAAGTCGAAACTATGGTCATGCTGTTGACTATTAAAATAATAAAAAAAAATTAAATTTAGAATACATATGATATAAACAAATGCGAGACGAAATTGCAAAATCTAATTTGAATATTTGACAAATCGAGTATCCCGCGTTCAGAATCCGTTAAAAGTTTGACCTTCTCTGGTCCGAAACCGACGCCGAAGTTAATCTATATGTACATCTGCATCCGACGGGGTGAGCACAAATGTGGCAGACTCGAGGAGATATCTAATTTGGAATGCGCATAATATCAGCGATCGCGAACAGGATATCTCCTCGAGGCGAATAGTGGGGAAAATCGGAAAAATTTACGCGGAGGGGACGAAAAACCGTCGCGCGGTGAATTCTCATTTGGGGAAAACATATTAAAAATTTCACCTCGACTCTCTATCTGTTTGTATGTGTGTATGTACAGTCCGAATTTACTGCTGACGTTTCAATAAAACGTCAGCGATAAATTTGAATAAAGGCCTAGTTCGCAGAGGCGCCATCCTTTCGGTTTCGGGAACTCGCTTGGAACCGGGTTCCTGCGAGCGACTTCGTCTTCTAACAGACGGCCAACTTTCGAGACGATAAATTCGATCTATCGGACGGGCGCTAAATTTCGCGTGAAAACGCCAAGATGGCAAAAATAATAATGGTAACGTCGGAAGGAAGCTTTAAAAAGGAGTCGCGTTACGTGTGTGACATTTTGACGTGGCGATTTTTCGATTGCACTTTGCTATAGTCGATGAGGAACGTCAAATATTTATAAAGTAGACGTGTGTTTGATTTAAACATCATCTCTAATGGAAATAAGCAAAATGTAAATCTTAATCACTTTGAAAATAAAAACTATTAGAAGATCGTTCGTCACAGTTTTTCTTATTGGTTGAAGCCGTGCGAGTTTTTCCATACGAATAGAACATTTGCTATTTATAAGGTACTTATAAATGTGAACCGCAATTTATTTTTTGACCCATTTCTATGAGGTGTTCCCGAGAGAAATATTCTTTTTAACGTTTGCTGTCGACAAAATGTAAATATTTTCTGCAAGACTATTTTCATTTGGTGAAAGAGCGAAACGTTCATTTTCAAGCTTATTTCACTGGAATTAATAACTACTGCAGTGAAACGCCTTTGCAGTATAATAATTTTTTTGTGGAAATATTAAGTGATCGAAAATCTGATGTAGCAATCGAATAAAATAAATATTGAATGATTCTTTCGAGCAAATTAATAAATATCGGATTTATAAAATAATAGTATCTTTTTGACCATATAATCTAACCAGACATCGACGGTACCAAATTCAATTTTCAATTTATTAGAAGGGGTCATATAAAAAATGGCAAGAACGATCGTATTTCATGGCTTTCTATGGGGGCTCGGATGGGGCCGTTGCGCACTTCTTACGGTCCGTAAGAAAAAAACAATAAAATAAACCAAAACGTCTTTATTGCCATCGGAACGACTGAGAGCTCCAAATGTAAAAAAGAAGTACGTATATTTGTTCGACAAGACCGCAACAACAAAGGAAGCGGAAGGAAGGAAGGAAGCGGGCGCTTTTCGCGCACACGAAAAAAGCCGTCGTATTCCAAAAGCAACAACAACAAACCCCGCTGAAAAAAAGCGAAAAGTATTAACTAGAAACTGTCAACCAGGGTGATCTATTACGCGCCCGGAATTCCGACGCTAAACGTAAATTTATTCAGACAAACTACTTTCCACTTTTTCGGCGCGCCTAGCCCTCGGGCGGCGAGCTCTGTAGGGAAACAGTGTTGAAAGAGCACAGAAGAAAAAAGAATAAAATAACAAGAAAAATAGAGAATCCTTTCCATTGGACCCATAATTCCGGCACGCGCCCTTATACGGAGTCTCGATAAGAAGAACGGTCCAAAATTAATGACGCCCATGTTCTTCGCGTAAGGGATGGTCCTGGTTTAATTTTCCGCGTGCCGAACAGCGACTCAAGTTTTTCCCGCCCAAAACTTGGTCCTTTCGCGCGAAAACGCAAGCATACGTAGATATATTCCGTGTACATTAGAGGCTCGATTTAGGTTTTATTTCACCGGTTTTTTGTCGGTCCTCAGCCGGGTAGCGAAAGCGTCGCACGTCTGTGGCGGAAAATCGAACGATTTTAGTTTTTGCGGTCTTTCGTGTGCCGAGCGCAAATTAAACTGTTGTTTTTGCGTGATTCGATTTGTACGTCGGCGATTTTGTGGCTTTCGAAACATTTACGTTTTCTGCGCAAAGGAATTGCAAATTTATCGAAGCGGACGAAACTTTAACCGTACAAGTGCGCTATTATTATTAGAAAATAATCTTTTCATATTTTATCGAATTCAATATCGAATCTCTAATATTATATCATTTTCTATATAAATATTATATACGACGAGGACGAGGTATCCGAAATATAGGAAAATTTTCATAATTTCTCGATTGGCCGCAAAGTACGAGAATTTGTGCGGAGCCGTTTCCTGAAACACAAACAGATAAATAAGTCAAGAGATAAACATTCGCAAGAGTCCCACACCCTTGTCCCCCTCGAGGAGCAGACCTGCGGGAGAGGGGTAGGTGTTTTTGCGGTTTTTAGCATATGCTGAATCAGGGACAAAATTTAGTGTCGCCTCGCTCCTTGTGTACTTAGCGAAGTTTGCCCGGTCGAGATACCGAGGCCGGGGGTCTATTTGCCCACCGCGAATCAAGTCGCCAAAGCCCAGGGAGAGGTCGTCGAAAAACTTGGACCGTGGACCCCGAGGAGCCGACCTACAAGAGTTTTTCCAAGACGAACGACCCTTGAATAGGCCCAGTTTGACTGGATAGTTTGTGTACGTAAAGGTCAGACCGTCGACGGCCGTTTTCGCAACAATGAAACGCTATTCCTTAAACGTGATATTTCATATTTTCCTGCAATATTATATGTAGTCACATGAAAATGAATTATGAGTCGTCATATATGTCAGATTGTAAATGAAGATAGTCGGGATTGTTTCAGAGCTGTGTGCCAAAACGTATTGCCGCTGGGGAGCGTCTTGTGTCTTGGGAGAGGATGGCATCGCCAGTTGTCAGTGTCCCAACGAGTGTCCACCGGCTCCTCCAGCAGCGGCCATTTGTGTGAAGAACGAGAAGACGTCTAAGATGAGGACTTATCGGTCACATTGCGAATACCAGAGAGACGCTTGCGAAACGCGTGCTAAGCTTCAACTGATGCACGATGGACCGTGTGGTAATTTTCAGTTTACATTGATTTTTTTAATTAAATTTTTGCCTATTTTATTTTTTTTTTTTAATCAAAAATATCTAAAATGTTGGAAGATTTGTAAAATTTATAATTTTTAATCTAATTTACTTTGTAACATTTTATTTTGTGATAAAAGCTTCGAAGTTTTTAAGTAATATATAAAAAAAATTTAAAAACATTAATTCAAGATTTCCATATCCACAATAGCTAATCAAAAATATAATGCTGTGAATAAAAAGAGCTAGTTGTCTGATTTGGTACGAAAGTGTTGTGTTGAGTGAGTGTAATAAGCTCGCTTTCGTCGGTCACTTTGTAATATCGAATTCGGTCGTTAATTCGTTTACGACTTAGTAATAATCTTTAATATGCGTCTGTAAAATTTTCTTTTTATAATCGCAATAACGATTTTTTATATGCAAAACGAGAAAATTTTAGGAGAAAACCGATATATGAACGCAATATAAAAATCGTATATTTGGAAGCTATAAATTTTCCGGCTTTTTTTCCATGTTTTGTTGAATAATTAAAACTGTCGGTCTTTGATTAAATTTCACTCCCAAAATAACTTTATTTGATAAAAAATAACGTATTTAAATAAATAAAAACAAACAAAGAGTTTTATGGCGCAAACGTTAGATTTGTTTATGTAAATTGAACACGGAAAACAAAGTTTGAATGACAATTTTGTAAAAGCTCACGTTTTTCGAAATATTACGTCATAGTGAAAAATCGCTTATATTATTTCTAATAAGCGCATAGTGTTCCAGGACGTGGGTCGAGTAAGAAAGAGTTTGTCCTTTTTCATAAATTTGTCACACGCGCGCTGTAAGAATTCCTCAAAAATTCGCACTTTTTATGGGCGTGCCCTTCGCAAAGAAGTCATTGTTTTTATGGCAAGAAAAAAGACTCTAAAGTTCACCGGCTCCCAAATAATTTTAATTTCAAAAATAATAATTTGAATTTTTAATATCAGGCGTTAAAAATATTGGATAGTCTAAATTATTACATGTATTATATAAATATACATGTCAATAAGATTGCACATAATGAAGTGATTTTAACAAAAAAGTTTTTGTTTTTGTTTTTGATGCATGTCTGTTAATCTATCATGTCGAGTATTTGCAGTCGTTTCATTGAAAGCAATTGTTTCGGAAAGATTGAGAAACACTGAAGTAATGTATTCCGGTGGTGAAGCTCAGGTGTCGTGTGTCAGTGTCGGGAAAACACGCCTTGCCGACTAATGTCGCTCATTACGACGAGAATTTTCCGCAACATCACGCGTCACGTCGAAAAATTACTCGTAAAAATGCTTTCATTTTTCAGCGAAAAATCAGCGGTAAGAGTCACGTTCAGAAGATGGCTTAATTGTATGAGTAATTTTGATGTCTATTAAAATCTATAAATTGTGTGTTTCCTCCTACTTATAACGCAGCTTATGAAAATACATAATCTATTTATAAAACGGTTAAATTATATCGCTCAGTTGAACGTCGGTATTTAAGTGATTATTCGAAGCCGAGGTGGTATTTAATATTTCAATAATACTGGCAATATTTCGTGTTTTTAATAAAAGCGATTAAACACGACGGTTGAACATAAAAGTTAACATTATCTGACCTCGTTAACCTTGCGCGCTTAAGCCTTATCTGACACCACCGTCGAATTTATTCGTTCCCTTTTGTAACGTTTCAACACTTTCCAAGTAATTAAATTGAATAGTACATTTAAGGATTCAAGATCTCGAATTTCTAATTCGAATTGCTCGATATCGAGCCTCTCCGCCATAATTTTATTGCGCTCGTGAAATCGCATATAAATTTACAATTTTCTGATAGCGCACGTGACGATGGGTTTTCAGGCATTGTGTATTTCTTCTGAGATTAAAGTTAACACTGATAAATTTATGCCTTCGAATAGTTTGGAATATGCAGAAGAAAAGGGATCGGAATCTGCTTAGGTCTTTCATATCCATCGCGAACCATTCAGTATTTTTTCGTTCATAGAAAACGCTCCGTTATTTCCCCTATTCAGAATACGTCAGTGTAAGCTTTTGTACAATATTAATGTTCGATATCATTTATGTGTTCTTGCAGCATTTCTATCGTTCCAGCAAAAGTGAGAGATCGATCGAATACATCTTCCCGAATTGAATTGTAATAATATATTTCGAAATATGCCCCAGTTGCGTGTGTGGGTATCAAAATTCTGCGTCGATTCGATAAACGATCAAAGCGTTCGTATTTTAGCATATTTTCACTTATAAATCCTGTATTATTTATAAATCTCCATGTGTGCGTCCGTCGATATGGCTACAGAGGGAAATATGAAAGTGTAGGGCTTTATGCGAAGGGTGGAAGTCCTCACTAAATCAATATATGGACCCCTTGGTACCGATATTATTATACCGCCCTGAGGTAACATATGCCAATAAATTTTATTAGATCCTGAATTGATTTTTCTCATGCGGTGTGGAGAGAAAATTAAAGGTACACATTTTTCCTGCCAAAAACGCAAAGGAAAACAAATCATTATTGGAATATTGTGAGAACGCGCCATATATCGAAATTTGACAACGTTTATCAAAAAATATATTATATATCTCGATACGAAAAGAATCCGCCAATATTTTTCCTATTTGTCAATTAAAAATAGAAATATAATATATAACATAACCTAATATATTTCTATAATAAAATTACCACACAATTTCCATATTAGTACGAATACCTCAAACAAATTTACATTTGAATAAGATATTTATAGAGAAGCTTTAACGCAATATTCATAGCTGCTATTTTCCGGAATTAACATCAACACCCGAAAAAACGCCAAAAAATGTTCATGTGATATTTTCAGACATTTTTTTGAAACCTATACCCGTCATTCGATTAGTACCGGGTATTTACCGGGATTAGCAGATGAACTGACGTGTCAGCCTGTGACGGCGTAAGCGGATCCGGGAATTAAGCAAATCATGTAACCTGTCTTCTCACCGTCAGTTCTGCCTTTAGCCCTTTTGTCATTCGCTGTTGAAAAATCTAGAGGACCAAAGCAGAGGATCGGATATGTTCCATTTCCACCATAGTGGGCCAAATTAGATTCGTATTTCAATTTTGCCCCGAGACCGCCCATGAAAGCCTGTTTTGTCTGCGTGTTTGTTGTGTATATGTATAAAGGTTGGTTTTTGTTATCGAATTACGAATTATACAAAATATTGTTGATGGTAAAATAATTAGATATTGTAGTTTAACTGAATGTTTGTTGGAGTTGTAATGTGTTGGGGATTAACTCAACAGAATGTTTTAATTAAAATTAATCACATCCTTGTTTTCAGAATTTCAAAATAATATCGGAGTAGCTTTAAATTAATGATAAACAAAGAAAATTTTGAATTTCGTTACTTGAAAAAAAAGGAACATTTTCGGATATTGATCAAGTTTGAAAGAAATAATAAATCTCTTTTACAAAGTAAACAGCTCCAGAGTACGACAGTTCATTTTTTGTTTATAAAATTTATATTCTAGACATGTATCATTTCTCTTGCTGTAATGTGATATATTCGAATCTAGGAGCGCTGGCATGAAATATTTCATGAATTTCAGGTAGTTTGCAACAGTTTCATACATTTCGACGCCAAAATCGGTCAGACAATGAAGTAAATGTAGACACACAATGTATACGGCGTTCCGGTTCGAGGCCCGTCTTAAAATGAAATAATGCGTCGTCCATTGTGTTTCTGCAGCTATGTAAATCTGCTTAGTTTCCTTGGAGTTTGCTAATTAAGGGTTACAACGGTAATTAGAAACACTGATACAATGTGAGTCAAAGTGTAAAGTACGTCGAACGCCGAATCCTCAAAGAAACACGTGCATTATCGTGTGTATTACAAGAATTTTACCAATTAATCAACGTTTGTTAAATTTTCGACAATGAACTTGTACAGTAAGCAGCTTGACACCGCTCAACTGTTTCGTTTGTGGATTACACGACGTCTTTTAAAACAAACAATGTTGTTTCATCACGTTGCGGGCCGTAATATCGCGTTGCGTCAATAATGAAATTCGCAATAAATCCGCAGTGGAAGCTGTTTGTTTTAAGGACTTGATTCAAATAATAAGCTTGAATAGTGGGCGCAATGAAGGAGAAAACAAACAAGAAGGTAAATATCACGTTTCAAGTACTCGACTGTGATTTGAGCGATAACGTGTACACGTGTACAATATAACTCGAGTAGAGTTATGTTACGGTATATTCAAAATTTAATGAGATTCATGCATTTTTTGAACAAAGGAAAATACAAACACATAACTTATATATGGACACATGAAATATGTATAAAATACCTCTTAAAAAAATACAACAACGAAAAAACGTCTCCATACAAAAATCGAGATGATTCCGCGACGTTAACGATCCGCTTTGAATTTTTGAAGGGAATATAAAAAAGGGACGAAACACGTTAACCCGGCCGTAGCCGAAAGTCATCAAGGGGTCGTAAAGGCTGCTCCTCGTCTCAGGTGGTGGAACTGCGCGAGACTTTAAATTTGTATAGCCTCGTTTTCCCCAGAGCAAGTCGATGTACAGGTGGGTTTTCGCGAAGGAAAGGCATCATTGCTGGGTGGGTGGTCGTGTTTTGAACGAATGACTTGTAGTAGTGAAGGTGATGGGTCTTAGTTTGAGGAACAGTGGCGGGGCCGTCGGGGTGGATGTGAATGCGAGGGGTGCTTGATGTGTTTGAGTTTATTGCTGATTGTAGGTAGGTGCGTTCTATTGTTAGGGCTTTGTCCGAGAAGTAATTGAAATGGTGATTTGACAATATTTTTTGAATTCGATATGTTTTTATGTACATATAATACCATTATTTTCAACCTATATAATATATACTTCAGGTCAAGACTATCGATATCAATGGAAGTTATTGATAATTTTCCACGTTTGGCCATTAAAGAAAACCATCAATATGCGTTATCATCATACCTATCTATAGACCGAACAATACGTCGTTTAACTTTAGTGATGTAAATTAAATAATATTTTATCGTAAGAAAACGATTGTAGAAGCTTTAATATAAATTGGTTAAAATTTTCAGTAGATTACAATTTTCATGAAAGGCTTTAGTAATTTGAAAAAAAAATAATAAGTGAAAACTTGAATTGAAAAACGAATAGGAATGTAGGTGGTTTTGTTTATGTGGTATTTTTTTCTAACTACGCCACTGCTGGGTGGGTGGCACAAACTACCCCATGTCTGACGAGGGGACTTTATTCAGAGGTGCCTATGTTTAAGGCTGTGTTGTGTTTGTGTGTATGTTTTTGTACATGCGAGTGTGTGTTTGTTCGTCGTACGAATGTCTATAATCCTCCTGGGCGAAGATGGAATGTTGGTCGGGGAGTTTGCGTTCACGGGGAAATGCGTACGAACGAATGTTTCCGTTTGCTCCACACTATTCGCCATATTATAAGCTTTTGTTTGCGGTTTTTCACCGTTGTATTAAGGCACCACTCTATTTGATATTTGCCATTGGGGAATTAAATATTTGAAGAATTTTATAACTTTAGTAATTTTGTTGGATGTACGAGAAAATTATATCGTGGCATGTTATAATTTTAGTAAACGAATTTGAGTGAAATGTAAAAACGTCAAATAAGAATTCCTGTGTACTGAATACTTCGTATATATAAAAGTATAGAAGGAATAAAAATTTCGATGGGAGTATATTATTTTCATATATATGTATGAGTATGTACATATGTTTAGTTCTATAACTTTTTTCTTACAAACAAATGTAAATTTTTTATGCTAAAATATGAAGGCTGTGAAAAATATTGTATGGTAAACAGCATATCGATCATTTTAAATTCAGTCTTTATATTGAAAAATATGAATAAACATACATAAAAAACACTTGCTTTTATCGTTTCAATATTTAATAACAACAAATAAATAAAAGAAAACTTCCAGTGGCGCAATCCAAATTGAATATAAGAGCGGTTCTGTGAAAGAAAAAAAGTTCAAACGTCCGCAACCATTCTGTGTTGGTCGTTCCAAAAAAGGAAAAAACGAAACAAAATGGCAATTAGGGTCGTAGTACAAACACAGTTTCCGTAGTAAAATCGTTATGAGTTGCCGCGTGCAGGAAGTAGTGCGGAGCGCACACGTTCACCGCAGGTAAATATCCCAACGAGTGGGGTCGTGTGCGACGTGCTCAAGTCGAAACGAGGAGCGCCTCAAAAGTTCAAGATATATCGAACCGCTCAAAACTGATAAGATTCGTTTAAATCGCTCATTTATTTTACTTCATAGAATAATTTAAATTTTGAAGTGATTCAGTAATCTGGGTTATCACTTAATATTAATGGTATGTATTATTTATGATGTGTATGTAAATCTGCATAGAATGCATCCGTCTCTTGCAGCTAATGCCACCCATCTACGTTTAATTGGCCTCGACGAGTGACCGCCTTTGTTCGTGCTGCGTTAATAATTACGACTGCTGAATGCATCGGATTATGCACTCTCGTTGGATTGAAAAAGAAGCAAACGCTGCAACGCTTTTGTGTATTCAGTTTGTTTATTATTTTTGAAACAATAGTAAAAGCGTGACAGTTGAAAATAATTTTGGGCGCACTTAAATTCCATGGAAGTTTAGTTGCAGAAAATGCGAAAATGCAATTTATTACAGTAAGGGGGCTTAATTTTTTTTCATGGTTTTCCATATTTTGATAAATTTTGTATGTCAAATAATTTTAAAGTGATTTAACTGTTAGCTTAATATCAATTACGATGGTTCATGAAAGGATCAATACTAAATAATAATGGGTGATTTTTCATTGAATCGTTGACTTAAAATCATTAGGTAAACAATAGTTCAAATATTCAGTTTATCACAAGAAATATTTTTTGAATTTTTTCTCGATCAGGATATACAATAAATAAGGTATGTAAACTTATTAAAAAAAATATTCTCATATAAATTAGTTGATCAGTTTATTTGGATGTTCAAAACAATTTTTTCATGCAATAGAATTATTTTACACAAAATTTTTCTGAATTTCTATAAAAAAATTGACTTGAAACATTGTCGAAAGAAAGCCCACCATTTTGCCTATTACATGCACCCACTCTATGTCAGCTTAGTTGGGTACAGGGTTGCCAGCTTTCCATATTCACAGATCGGGACATTCAGTATTTAGAACAATCAAAAAAAGGCAAGGCTTCGAACCGTATTTTTTTCTTTTCGGTTTTCGGTAGGGTTCAACAAAAAATATATATAGGTTCGGTTCCGGTTTTCAGTTTTCAGTTCAGCTCCGAGTGATAAATTTGTAAACTAAAAAAAAAAAAAAAAAAAAAATAATTCTACTCTTATAAAAACCGACTTTCCCACAAATACCGAATAATATTTTTCTAATATTCTTCTAACTATTCAAACAATTCTTTTAGTTCTGCGATTCTTTTTTGTTGAAAACCAAAATTCATTCAAAAAAATTTATAATAACTCTATATCAAAATTTTTAAGTTAATGAAAGGTGGTACTCCAGGTTGTCTACAAAAATTAAGCGAGCCTCTTTAACTTTATAGCATATGTATATTTTTCACACAAAAAATTGGTGAATTGGTGAATATGGTGGTCGTGATTTTCAGAGGCAATGAGGGACTTGGGATTTGTCTGTCGAACTCGGGACAGTCCCGCTTTAATAGGGACCCCTGGCAACCCTGGTTGAGTACCAGCAATACTAGGCTTAACTCAGGCATCACATTTATATTTACTAGGAACTCTACATTTCTAAGCAATTGCAAAAAAACTGCTTTTCGGGGAGGAACAAAATTTTCGAAATATTTTTTTCTGCGATTTGGCCTTCTTCCAGAGTCGAAATTGGAACATATAGAATAATCGAAAAATAAAAAAAAACATATCCACTATCGATTTGAAACAAAAAAATTAAACAATTTTTTTTAAACACAATTCACAAAAGGGAAAAACGCCACGCATATACTCACGACGTATCCGCAACGCCATCTATCCGCCACAAAACCAACTACTCGAAAAAGCCGAACTACCGAGGCGCTCCTCGTTCAAGCAACGGAGCCTCCGCCCCCCTATAGCGGCGCCCCCATTCGGCCCACCTGTGCGGTGTCGGTGCTCGGGCGCCCCCGACGCCGGTCGGCCGGCGCCGGCGCCCCACGGTGGCCCAAACACACAAAAACACACACCGTCCGACGCGCACAACAGTGTTTTCGTTACGGCCAACGCTCATCGACGACGTTCCTCCGCTTTGCATGTTGTTGTCGTTGGTTTGCCGCCGCTTTTGCTGTACGTTCCGTCGGTGGTGCTGCTGCGGGAGGAGCTTTGGCGTCGGTTGAACTTTGCGGAAGACGGTTTGTTGTCGGTGGCTTCGAAAGTGACAGGCCACGTGACGGATTTTTTGACGTTTCGCCGTTACGAGGTTATGTTTTTTTTTTGGGCTCTTGTATTGTCAAAGTAGTTTTTTTTATTCCGAATATAAATTATTGCACGATATAATTGATTATGTTAAATTAAAACTAGGTAGAAATAATTAGTTTTAGTAAGTTCGTTCGTTTTGATAATTTAGTAAATTAATGACTCTACCTAAAGTACCATTTATTCAATATGAATGTGAGCTTTCATTATGTTAGAAATAACACACATATGTTATTTTAGTAAACCGGTAATAATACTAGTATGTAATTTTCGTAATTATGGCTAAACGAAATATTAACACGACTTTCAAATCCACCAACCAACACACCGAGCGTTTTCAAATGATCTTGAAGCTTTAATTGTAGATTAATTACAATGACGGAAATAGAATTAACTCGGCACGGAAAACAGGATTTAATTGCTTCAAAATAACTCGAACAACATTTCCAACTCCCTCGATAGAATCGTTCGACTGTTACGACGGCTGCAATTAAATCAGACCGAAAGTATTGATTTTCAAACGCCACAATTCAAACATTCGAACGGTCGACTTATCCCTACGTTATTTTTTCCCATAATCCTCGAGCAAACGTAACGCTCATAAATCAATTCAGATATTCGGCGCCGATAATGCGATATTTCATGCGAAATACATAACGCCAAAGCGCTCACATCGGAAGGCTTATGGGGATGCGTGTTTGGCCGACCTTCACGGCCCATCGATTTTCCTCCACAACACCAAACACCACGCCATTAACAATATTTACAATGGCGGTGTTGTACGGTGACAAAACAGGCCGCAACGTTCGCTCCGCCGGACCGCAATACCGCGAAATTCGCCAATTGCAGATTGCAGTTTGCGGACCGGGTTATTGTGTGTGCGAAATTGCTCGTCGGCGTGTCTCTTGTTTCGATGTTTTTCGTTTTCATATAAAAAAAATTATCTTTGGAGTTTCAAAATATAATAGCGCATAAGATTTTTCATCGAAATCATAATTATTGTATAATAGTTGTGAATTTTTTCTATATGAAAATTTTGACGATTAATCCTCCGTTATTCACATGGCGTATGCCGGACACCAATGAGTGAAAAAAAAAATCTTTAGAACCAGAAAAGTTAAAAATCTTTCTTTTCACATACATTTTTATTACTAATCAAAAATCTATTACAACAATTTTCACGACTTAAATGATATTTATGGAATTTACAGTAATATAAAAATTTGATCAACCTAAGAACGGATAGGAGTTTTAAATGTAAGATAATAAGTATTATAGATAATTTTTTTTTAATTTTCTATTAAGTCAATCTTTATAATTTAGTTTGCAAGAAATCTCTATACAAGGTGTATTCGTTTTTATTTTATAACCGATTTTGTCAACGCGTATTTTTTTAACCAATGCGATTACGAAAATAAGCGGCGCGTAAATTGAAAAAAATTTGCACGTAAGAATTTTACTACGCTTAATTTCAGAAATATATCCATAAATTCATATTGCTTAAAATTATTTAACAATAATAATAATAATAATAGTAATAATTTTTAACGAATTTACCATTGAAATTGTATTTATTGGTATTCAATAGACGCCAAGCAAGTAACCATAGGATAAATCCCTAAATTATAATTTAAAAAATGTATACAAAATTATTTTCAGGATTGAATTCTTAGACCTACTGTGAGAAATTCGATTTATATGCATATTCCGTAATTTTCCGATGTAACAGTATTAAAGTCAATTTTAAGAATTGAGAAAGTGTTTCCAACAAAGTTAAATCCTCGTAGATGAGCTTTTAGTTGAGGTACTTACAACTAAGAAGATTTCGATTAAAGCGAATATTTAAGAACTGACCGTAAAATATTTTCTTATTTTAAATTAATTTATAACCGTATTTGCATATTAAATTTTTGCTTTGTATATGAGGATATTTTGATGAAATATTCCTTTTATCCACAGTTTAGTGAAGTTTCGCAATATAGAAATAAATCTCGGTAAAAGTGGAACATTCGGTCAACCTATATACTTCTTCGTGCGAAATCCGGTGTAGTGACACGAGCACTTGTGCTCACAAAGGCTTAACTGAAGACTTCCCCAGAGAATAATGCGCTCTTTTTAAGTGTTCTTGAGTAAAAATAAATGTTTTTATTAATAAATATATTCAACTTTATACATTTCCTCATAATGATGTCGAATCACTTTTTTCGTATCGTTAAAATTAATTTGTCCCCTCGTGCAAAAAATGCCTCTGTTTCGATCCGATGAACATAATTAATATCGTTAAATAACAACAGCGCTACAGAGCGGAAACTTAAAGGTTTCGATATCTTTGTTGGGCTTTTTTTATAACTGCGAGTATTTTTGGCTGTGCAAAGGCTCGATTTTCACTTCAACGTTGACCTTAATTAGGGAAGGGAATCCACAGGGAACGGCTAAAGGGCATAAAATATTTATCTATTTGTCGGGTTCCGGTTTCTCTCTCGCTAAGTGAAATTCTGCGGTCGGTTGTCCAATTCGACTAGGTACGCACCTTCGTTAAGCATTGTGCAAAACAATAAGGGGAAAAAGTTTCGCGGAACATTAACGAGACGGTTCTGAAAAAGAAAATAGGAACGCATCCCACTTATCGCTTTTAATGTGCGAATGTTGGGGGAAACCGTTTCGTGTTTAAGTGGCCAAAGTTGAAAAATTCTTTTGAATTACGGGCCGACTTTATTATGTTTCCGCGCGAAGTAAATTATAATAAAAATGAAAAGTTAGGACAGGTTTCCTCTTGCGGTAATAAGACAATGAAACTGACTTTCATTGCGCGTATACAACACTTCCCGGCGCTGTAAGGGTTGTCCGAAATTATTAATGGAAATACTTAGGAGTGATTTATACTTGAGGAAGGGGGTATTTTGTGTGTCACTATTGAATTCATACTACAAGATTTACGAAAGGGAGGCGGAGGTCTTATTTTCCAAAATAGGCTGAAATATATTGTTTTCTTCTCATATTTGAGATGATTTAATTTTTTTTTCAATTTATTTTTCGCTCGGAGAAAAGGTTGCTTACGATCGAACATTTCAAAAGACTATTCATAAGATTTCCTTTTGTTACGCGTAAATGTAAGCCGTTTTATTATTTTTTATTGTTTTGAAATCTTTGTGTGTTTATCTGCATTTTTTTTATTATCAAATAAACGTAATGTAACTTTGATGTTCGGCGAGCTTGTACGGTTTTTCTTTCGCATATTTTCTTTATTCTTGGGAGAGAATTTTTAGCGTCACGAATAAACATTAAACGCGCATTAAATTTTATACAAGGTCATTATTTTGTTTGAAGAAAATATTTCCTGTCGCATAAAAAAAGAATAACAACGAAAAGGGTTCTTCAATACGCGATTGACGTTTTTCTGCGCACACTCTGCCCAGCGCGACGTATAATTTATCCATTTTAATTTTCTTTTATTAGACACATTTCCATGTTTGTGCGAGTGGAGAAATCTCTCAATTTTCCAATACGGACAATAAAACCAGTTCGATTTTCCTTTGTGCGCGCGAATTCCCCGGAAAAGTGACGTCTCCGTCGCCCACTTTTTTCGCTCGGTTGGAACGACTATGAATTAAATTTGATTTACATCCGTCCGGATGGGATTATTCTAAGGCTTTGTTCCGCTAACGCGTTCAAGGTATTCCTCTGCGACGAGCGTTCCTCCTCGTCTTCCCGTTGAAGATTATCTCGTAAGTAAGTATGACGTTTTCGCTCGCCGGGTTAAAATTGCTCGGTGCGCGCAATACCACGTACATTATTATAGTATTATACTATGCGTACATATGTCGTTTAAGCGATTTGCGTATCTGGAGGCACGCGGGGTAATTTAATTTCCACGTGATTACTCGCATTCGCAGTCCTCGACTGAACAAACGCAAGAAACAACCTCCTCAGAATGTTTGCGTTCGAGCCAGAAAAAATACGCGCCTAGATTAAATTTGCACTGCTCAAGAGAAACCGACGACGAAACCGCTCTTGAAGATGTTTTAAAAATATATATATACAATATACAAAAAAAAAACTTAAATAAAATCCTTGCTCGCACGCACATTCGGCTTCGGTTGTTTTTGACGCCGAAACGTCGCATGGTAGGAAAAAAGCGCCTGTTTGTTCAATTTCGGCTAAGGGGCTTGATAGAGCGTTTGCTAGATACGCCTTCGTTCCCTCGCATTGTTCTTTTGAATAAATAAATCCCCTATTTGTTCAGAAATTGCCGTTTTCAAGGCGCGGAATGAATTGGAACGCGTCGTTTTTCCCGCTCTGCGGAACAAAGCTTTGATGCTCACCTTCTGCATATTGCCGAGGAATAATCCGACGGAGATAATAATCGCGGTCGTGCGATTTAGATTCCGGGTCGGATGGAAGGGTTCAACATGCAAATAAATCCCGTATACGGTTGCAGGCAAACCGCGCACCAAACTAGGCCCTTGACCGTCGTCTATAATCTTATTTTCCAATTGACTAGAGTCCCTTCCGCTCACCTCTCTCCGTCCGGTTTATTTTCCACTCCGTTGACAAGGGAATTGAGCTAAGATATGATATTCGTTAATTAGACGACTATCGTCTTCCGCGAGACAAGGGTTGAGATGGCGAACGCTGCTGAACGTTAACAAAGCTTATTTTTTTTCGGTACTTTCATCATTATTATTCTCCGCTCGTCATTATTATTTTACAATAGAGGCTTTTAGATCATCTGAAATTTTTTTTAAGCAATTGTTATTTTTTCGAACAGAGAAAAATTGTGCGTTTCATATAAAGTGTACATGAACAATGTGGTGAATTCATAATGTGCGTGATTAAAAATGTATTGTGTCTCTTTTTAATAATATTTCTGGATAAAACATGTCGAGGATGCTACATTTTTCCCAATGGTAAGAACATTATTTTTAAATTAAAATTTTATAGTTATGTTTAGTATTTTTTGTGAATGAAACCAATGTTGTGTATGTATTACTATTATTATGATAGAAAGTACGCGAAAATAATATCACAATATCAGATAACCTATCACGTCCAGTAATTGCCCTGTCAATTTCAGCATCAACAAAGAAAATTATAAGAGAATTTATCAACCCAATGGGCGATCTTTCGCCGAAATTTATTTCAGATATTTTTCATCGAAATTACACACCTTTTTTTTTCTCGAGCAAACAAAAGCACAAAAACCCTAATTACTGAACAGAAAAACTCGAGTGCTTTTGTTGGGTAACAAGTGCGAGGACAAAAATATTAGGGAACGGCATCAATAGCAAATTACGCAAACCACTGGTTTTCCCATAAAGTAACCTTTTTCAAAGGGGTAGCATCTGGACCATTGTTTTCCAATTAAATTCCAAAGTGCACTTTTTACTTCCTCAATGGTCATACGATACAATCAATTTCGCGAAACAATTCATATAAATTTATATATAAAATACCATGAAAAATACTTTCACAGATCGACAATATGATTCCATTCTCTTTGCGAAGATATTCTGTGAATAAATAAAAATAAATCGCGCTTTAACGCTTCGCGGAAGCGCTCATAGCAAATGTACGGCATCAACAGTATAAAGACAAAGTCTGCAATATTAAACGTCAATTTCACCCTTGCCAGAATAGAAGGGAGCGCGGCTGTTTCTAAGACGGGGAAAGTTAGTAAAAATTGATTGAAGACGAGGGCCCGTTTCTAGATCCCGGCCGTCGTAAATCTTTAAGAGTGGTTTCCTGAAACGACACGACCAAATCTTTAAAAATTTAAGCTCGGCTTTTCCTAGCCCAGCCAGATTCACAAAGCGAGTCTGGGATACGAGGGTGAGGGACGGAAAAATCCGAAACGATTGGTGAAGAGTTTTCCCCGAATTCAAAGCGATCCCGACAAAGAAGAAGGACGGGGCTTTCGCTGTGGAGAGACAATTCGAGAAACTTAACACCGCGAGCTACGATCGACCTCCTCTCCTCTTTCTCGTTTCAGCGTGTAGGGAGGACGATTTTATTGAATTAAGATTTGGTAGATTTAATCCTAAAATTCAAAAGGTAAATTTATGCCTATTTATTGCCGGAAGCGCGCCTGCCTAAATGAAACTGCGGTGAATACAAATTTATGTTTATTCACGCTATTCTGTTAAACGACGTCATGCAAAAGTTACGTGGTCATTTGGAAGTGTCTTTTTAAAAAAATATAATATTTCCATCGAAATTTATTATAGTATCCATTATCAGGCAACTTCACATAAAATCTTTCAGTATTAATCTTTTGATTTTGAAAATATTTTCTATTTACGAATAATACAAACGAAAAAAGTGGTCGTAGTACTTCTATAAAAGTGTGTGCACACCTTATCACGAACAAAAGCCCATCCGTGGACCAGAAATTTATATTTGCACAGTGGGACGTTAACTTTTCTTCCTCTCCAGTCCCAGGGGTGTGATTGAAGCCTGTATTTATGGTACATCCTTCTTTTCATCTTGTTATTTCAGAGTTGAGTGACCCCTGTCGGGACATGGTATGTCGTCCTGGAGCGAGATGCCATTCATCAGTCGATGGAAGGACTGCCGAATGCCGTTGTCCTGAATCGTGTCCTAAGTTTGGGGATCATGCTGGCTCCAGACCTGTCTGTGCCAATGATGGGAAAGATTACGCTGACCATTGTGAGATGAGCAAGGCTGCTTGTGACACCAATACTAACATCACTGTGAAGTTCATCGGGAAATGCGGTCAGTAATTTTACATATATAATATTTTTTGTCCTATTTATAATAATCACAATGATCATCATATACAATAATTAAAAAAATAATATAATACATTTTTTATGTAAAAATGTAAAAAAAATTCAATAGCAACTGAAAAAGGTTTATGCGATCATTAAAATAAAATTTAATTTTTATATTTTAAATTCAATGTTTTCATTAAAAAAAAAATTCATTTCATTGTAATAAAAACTGTTGAAAATAAACGATATGCAAAAATAGAGCCGCCCGAAATAAAAAGCGAGACTCGCGAAATCCTAGAGAAAGAGTACACACATTAAGCGAAAGGTTTTCCATGTTTTCATCTGCTCTTCTTTTTAAAAACGATATTTTCGCCTCGACAATGCCGCATATTTTCATAACACGAATACGAAACACGGCCGAGCGCGATCTCCATACACGCGGCATGTAAGCCTACATATGCTGAATAATTCCGAGAAATATTCGCACAGCGGGAGGCATATGTTTAATACGCAAATTGGTTTCAGCGACACGTTGGAGGGAATCAAAACATCGGAATAAAGGCGATCAATCAACTGACTTATTTGGACTCACCTGGCAACCGGCGTTTGCGAATCAATACTGTCGAACCGAATCGGGTTATCGTTTAGGAATAGCGCAAAGACTGAACGCAAATTTGGAATTGGAGATGCTAATTCGATTTGAATTGAATAGATACCGTTTTTGATTTGTCGAAATGGATCTTAGATATAAATGTTATTATTCGTTTTATGTACATGATCCTTTTTTTACACGGGGGATACGTTCCAAAAATTACCTTGTAAAATAATGTATGGTGACCAAAAAAAATTGGAGGTAGGTTCCATCACTATATTTGGATAGAACTTCCATCCAAATGTAATTTATAAAAAAATGTGTAATGTGAAAAATTTTTGCCCTGTAAAATCATCAAAAAATAATTATTTTTTTTTATTAAATAACTATAATTTCATACATATTATTATATCAGTATTCTGGCCTGCATTGAATTTTACCATTGTGACATAAAAAAAATATATTTTATTTTTTTACCGTGTTAAAATAAAAAAATCCGTGTAAGAATAGTAATCGGTTCTAACGAACCGATTACTTTCACCGATCGCTTCATTTCTTGAGAACAGTTTTTGTTGAAAAATTTCCATAGTGACTCATATAACCTGTAAGTTCAATGTTGATATACACTATTAAAAACCAATTTTCGGGACATCGACCATATTTTAAAACATGTGTGTCAGTGTATGAAACGTATTTTTAACATTAAACCGATTTTTAATTATTTGTCACATAAACCCTTATTTATGTCCGGTATTCATATTCATATCAATCATCGCAATCGATAAGTAATAATGAAATGATAACAAAAATGTTTATATAGTCATTTATGAACTATTTGATATTTTGATATTTTCGGAGATTTATCGCTGGACGAATATAGGATATGCGTTTTGTAACGTGTCCGCAAAGCGTTTCGAGTTTTTCCCGAAGAAAAATTATTTTCTCGGCCCAGGAAATGAGTCGCCGGCGTCCTTCCGCAGAAATTCCAACGAGCGCTCTGTCGTCGTTCGCTTTTTTTATTGGCGCACAATACACGTATAAAATTTGTATACTTTTTATTATGACCGCTTGCGAGCGACATAAAAAAAAGTTGCGCGAAAATTTCGTATCGAAATTTCGATCGATTGTCGACTTCCTCGTGAAAAATGTGCAATTTCCGCAAAAGAGCCGTTCCAATTTAAAATTTGATTTTCGCCGTTTTCCAAACGATAATTTTGCATTTTTATTTATGAAATTTTTAAAATGAAACACGTTCTCGGTCGTTACGAACGAAATTTCGGCATTTTCGTACATAGTGTTTTACGAATTTTTTCACGCGAAATTTACATAACCAGATCAACCTCAAATGTTATATTTTATAACTGTACATTTTATCATGTTTTCGAATGAGTTGAATTTTTCAAAGATTGGAACGAGGGTATACTCAAAATTTAAATGGATCGTTGAAAAGTGCAATCTGCACAAGGGCCAATGTAGTTTTCAGACGGTCCGCTGGGCAACGCTTTCAAAAAATAATTTGCATATTTTCGAGGCAAGTACTTCAAGTGTGCACTCCGAAACTCCCACCCACTCAATTTTTTGCCCACCGAAGCTATTTGGCTCATAACCACTAATCGAGCTGAAAAAAAACCACAAACCTCGAATACGGCTGGCAAAAGAGAAGACTGTGCGAGTCGCCGAAACTGCCATTCACATCCCCGCTTCGAATCCACCCCACTCGGTAGATAAGGCGAAGTAGACGAGTAGAAGAAATACAAATCATCAATAAAAACCCATTGATGAAAAGAAGAGAGCCCTCGGGCAAATTGCTCGCTCCATCTACCAGAATGGATTCGATTCCGCTCGCATGCGCCACCGGGTAGTTCCGCGTTCCGAACTTTGTATAATGTAAAAGCGACGCTGTATAGAGCTATTTGTGTCCCCGGCGACGGAGAAAAGGAAAAAATAAATATCTTTATATACGCGTTTGTGTATGTATAATATATATGAAAAAAGAAATATTTTCTCTTTGGCAAAGGAGCGAGTGTTTCCCCGCAAAATATCCTTTCGACGCTTCTCGCCCGATTTCGCTGAGCATACTTTTTTAACAAAACACCCAATGAAAATAAATAGACGACGAACAAATCCCGGCCGTTTCGTGGCTAAAATCAACAGAAACCTGATCCCTTTCTGCGGTCGTAGATTAAAAAAATACGAATTCACTCGCGACAGATATACGAAAAATATTTTTGATTCCGACTTTACTACGTTACCCCATCAAGTAATTGGATATTTATTTTATATAAATGTATAATATGAAATCAAAATAGATTATTGTTAATTTTAATTAATTATTTTACACAGGGCAACGCTTCTAGTATTCATTTTAATTAAATCTCAACTTATACGTGTTTCAGAGAATATTTTCTACTCGGATACGAGTACGTGTCATTTGTTAAGCGTTTCATTTTAGATACGCATCGAAATATTAATTAAATTTATATCTTAAGACGCTTCAAATATAATACATTTATATTTTCAATAGTTATGAACAACTATTCGAACAAAAAGACCGTCAAATTTAGTTCACAGGTCAAACATTAGTTGTAAACTTCGAGAAATGAACACACTTGAAAACTAAATGAACCGCAATCAGAATTGCAGTTCGAACCATTGCACATCTAGACATTTTCAATCTACATATATATTTGAAATTTTCAAATATATTAGAAGCAATTCCAAGTTTCTCGTATCGATAGTATATATATATATTTGTATTCTGAACACAAACAACTCTTATTTATTAAATTTATTGTAATCGGAAGTTTCGAGTTACGTTTCGATACAATCGAATAAAAATTAACTCCAATTAAATTAGAAAAGGGTAAAAAAAGGGACGGAATAATGAAGCAAACCGAGTTTTCTTAGTCAAAAACAACGAAATAAATAAAAAGCGATAACAAAGCCGCATTCTCGAACTGACTAAACGAGCAGTGTTTGATAATAACGCTTCCTACCCTCGGGGGACGGGCTGTTTCTTTTTCCACTCTTTAAATAACAAACTCGAGCTTTTTTCATTTTGTTTGGGTCGGTTTCATCTCGCTGCGATAACGACAGACACCTACAACACAGATTCAATCGACTTAAAAGGAATTTTATGTGCTGAAAACTGGAAAACGTCGCCAGCTTATAATACGTATACACGTGGGACATCTTTTATTTTAGAAAAAAAGGAGACGCTTCAAAAGAAAAATGATTTCGCGACTTTTAACGCGAAGAGGTTTTTCCGTGTAACGACGTTATTGCCGGTGTACCTACGCGCGTTACGAAACACGAAGTTAACTCTTATATATTGCCGCTTCGTTTCTCGAGAAATAATAAAGGAGAGTGTCGTGTTTCACGCTCGTTTCGAAATAAATTGAAATATCGTATGCGACCAAAGAAACGGTTTGTGAAAAAAGTTCGATGGAAACATTCAACTCCTGAAAACGAGCGGATTCTCAGACGAATTATCTCACATGGATTTCGACGCGATTTTAAAATTTATCAGATATTGAGAAATCTGTTTCGTGGAATTTCATTATGAATTTCAAACGTCGGTTGTGTGTTCAATCACGAGAATATTATTGAATTCAATATTTGATCCGGTTTCATATTCCCATGTTAGATTTATTACCTGCGGATATTTGATTGATTTGTATTAGAAATTGTATGTCTATATTCAATGTAAATTATATAAATTTATATTTTGTTCTGAGTATGTTACTGAAATTATCATTTTTTATAACTCGATCCAATTATATATTCATCAAACAAACTTAATAAACCTTGACAAGTTAAGTCAATCCTTACTTGTCAGACTGAAGTGGAGCTTTCTAGCTCATAACGCCTTTGTGAAAAAAAGTTAAATTTAGCTTCACGTAAAATTAAAATATTTTTAATCAAAATTAAAAACAAAAACATTTTACGAAACATAATTAATTTTAATTATAAAAAACAATCTAAATTATATATAATATTACGAATTCGGTATACAACAAGTAATCTACATTTAAATGAATGCGAATACATTCGAAGATCGAATGGCTCGAGTAACCACTCAATTCGAATAGCATTCGTGGACACAAAAAGACGATGAGACGAATTTTCTCTCTGCGACGAAGAAGCCGGAGACGACTTAAAGAAAAAAAAAATGGAATCCCATTAAAAGGACGCGGTCGCAGTATCCAACTTTTCTAGGAGCGTTCGACGCCGCGGCAATATAACGTGCATCGTCGGAGAGATCCGCCATTAGCCGACGCGAAAAACTTTCGTTTCATTGTAATTTAATTCGCTGTTTTTCGCCTTATCTCAGTTAATTTATCTTAACAACCCATCCTACCATCCGCCGGCACACTTTTCAGCCCCCGTTCGTTTCGGGAGTCGTTTCAATTAACCCCGATGTGACGCGCTAGGTCTTCGGAAAACTCGCACGCTTCCTTCCAACTCCTGTATCGAAGGCAGGTATTGCCAAAAGCGAAAGTCCTTAATTGTGTTTTACATCTAGATAACCGAGGCGGCTGCGTTAAAATGTTAATTTTTAGCCGCCGTTTATTTTTTTTTTGTTTCGAATTGGGCCTTCGTTCGAGCGGCGGGGGTGTGGGGGCAGTTCGATTTTATTGTGTTTTTAGAAGGCTCTCTCGTTGTTATGCCGGTCACGATCGCGTCGGCAGCGACGTGGCGAATTTTCCTTTTTTTTTCACTTCGGAAAAAGTGGGTTGAAAAAGAAAACAAAGCGGCAATGAGAATGAAAATCGATCGTTAATGAATGGTGTTGAAGAGTCGAGAGGGTCGCGAACCGTGGTTCAACCCAGCTGAACCGGAATGTTCAGTGACAACGTTTAATATACGCTTGCCCACTTCAGGATTCGATATTTCAAACGGTACGGTCGTAGAGTTGATATATTTGCTATTTATATTATAAAGTTCAATGGTTTCGTAATAAATTATGGCTCTTTGGATTTCTAACGATTCATTAATTGAAGTATAAAGTTTCAACTATACGGTAGACATAAATGTTATAGTAATGTTAGCATGTAGGTCAAATAAGTTTTTAATTTGGTTCTAAATTCAAATTTTTTATACAATTTTGTGATAAAAAATGTTAATCTTATAAGAAAAATTTGTGGAAATTCGGGGACTCCGTTTCTATATTAGACAGTCGAATAAATTTATACGAAAAACTTTTTCGTGTTTCGCTTCGAGTAAAAAATTGTTGAAATTATAATGCAGACAAAATACGCCGGGTTTCAATTCCGATCGAAACGATTATTAAACATTCCCTTTGATATATTCGTGTGTTATTCTGAAAAATATTAAATTAGAATATAAAATTCTATCGATTTTTTAATACGTACTAAAAATATTTAAATAAGTTAATTACATTCGATGGAGGGAAAATAAAACAGTATTTGTATTATAGAAAAACCGCCTTTTTTAGAATCGCTTGCCAAATTTTTTCCGTTAAAATATTCACACCGACAAAGCGAAATCATTTCGTTCGAACGACAAACCGGCGAGAGCAATCGATTTGGAAAACTTCCGCGAATTTCCTGTGCAAATCCAACCGGCACAAACTAACAACACAATAATAATAAACGACATGTATAATATACAATAATAGACCAGTGTGTACTTTGCGAACGAAGTTATAACCTCGACGAAATATATGACACGAGCGGTCCTTTACGATCGCCGGCCGATATAATATTGTCGGTTTACCTGTTGTTGGCGAATTGTATGAAAAGGTAATAAAACCAGACAATGGGAACATTCGTTCGGAAAATCCTGCGGTTGAGCGTCTTTGAGACTCTTGCCTCTCTCTTATATACACCGATAGTAGAATGGACACGGAACAAAATGGGTATAATCCTCAGTTACAAAGGAGCTGGTGCTGCGTCTGCTAGCGTCTTTACCTCGGGATTATTTCCGCAAAGAGATGATCTCTTCTATTAATCTGAAAAAAATTATATGTCCGCGACGTATATCCGAATGTCAATAAAATATACTTTTATCCATATGGTGTACCAACTCGGAAAGGTATCGTTCAATGCAATGAGCGTATACAACATTATCGTGATGCATAAAATGAATGAATGATGTTGTTTTCAAAAAGTTATATTTAAGTAATGAAACGTGTACGTTTTTATTTCATAAAAATGTTAAAATCATCCTTTGCTACATTAAAAAAGAGATATCATTTTCCATCACGCCCAGTACGTTGAATGAAATGCGGTTTTCATAATAGTAATAATCTTTCGGTCGCTGTGCGGACAGCCGGCATGTTTCGAGGGGTAAGCAGAGTAGATGCTTTCAACCAGGAGTTATCAATTTTTTTCTTTTTTAATTTAAATTTAACTCTATCAAAAGAGTTTCAATTACAATATACCCATTTTCTGATTTATGCGGTTTCACATTAACGCGGTCAAGCAATTTTTATTTTTAATTGACTTATTTTGAATTTATTAACCAAAAATAAGAAAAAAACAATCATAATTCACGGAATTTCTAAATAAAAAAATATTCTAGACCAAACATAATTTAATCCTCTAAATATCACGAATGTTCACTACCAGTAAATTCATCGAACGAATTTTGATCCCCGAAAGTTGGTCCCCATAGTTTTCTCCCTGCAGTGTTTTCGCCCCGTGATCTACCCCTCCTAAAATATCATTCCACATATAAAAAGATCAATTTTTCTTCCAAAACAAAAATCACCCACAGTCGAAAGCCTCACAAAGCCTCACAAAACCACCTCAGACTTTAACGGGTCAGCCAGTGGTAATAAATAGGCAGGCGATCCGCGTAATGAACGGGCGCTCCCACACTCGGAGGGCCGCAAAGGGAACGCTTTCTATGTATTAACAGGAACATGGGGCAGGACGCCGCCAAAATGGAAAGATTTGTGGCAGCGGTTCCGTTCCATTAAATCTGTTTATTGTGGGCCCGCATGACATTCCGCAATAAATACGAATGGTCGAGCGGCCAGCGCGCGACATGGGACAGGTGCTCCCAATCGTGCGTGCGCCCTTTGGATTTGGAAAGCTTTTTCAATACGCCTAGTTTATCGGAGCTTTAATTAATTATCATTTTATTTTGAGTTAAGGTTTTATATATCAAATTTTTTATAAATGCATCATGTTCGCAGTGTTAAATTATGTTATTTGTGAATAGACTATTGCGGAGGTGTGGGGTAAACTATCACGCGGTATGTTTGTAGCTATATCATTTTTTATACAAATACAGAATCAATTTAAAATTTCAGTTAAACGTTAATAATATAGGGCGTATGAAGTTTCAAAAATATTGAGTCGCTGATGGAAAAATTGAGCTTTCGCATATGTGGGACGAAAAAACTTTTTTAAAAATGATTTTAAAAGCTTTGATTTTGTATATAAAATTATTTTTTTCAATTTGATTAGAGAAAATTCTACATCCAGAGTGCTAATAGTTTTCGAAATATACTTACCTTACCTTTTTCAAGTAAATTAAACTTTACATTTATTATAACTCTTTTTTATGTTTTAAAAGTACAGTTTTTATACTTCAAATTCAATTATAGGAAAGAGTTATTAGGACCGTTGTTAGTAAAGAAGCCGTTATTGGTTTACCAGTAAATGACCCGAATAATAACTCGGTAATTTACTGGTAAATAAAATAAAAATTCTCACACTTTTGATCTTTTATTTTATTTTCTAGCAACATTGGTTTACGGTTTTTCCCTATTTTTTTCTCAAAATTTGATTTGTCAGTAAAAAAAAATGATCGAATTACTGATAAATGAAAATTACGTTAAATTTGGCCTCCCTAGTTGTCAGAGTAATCAATGAAATTCATTACTTACTATGAATTCTTGTTGAATGGTTTTAATGATACTTTCCTGTAGTTAAATTTGAAGTATAATAACAATAAAAATTCCATTTATATTCTATAACATCTCTTTCGCTATATAAAATAGAACTGCCCGCCATCAATATCGACGATAACGATACGCACACTCACGAAAATGCCGTATTAAACTATCAAAACTAATATAAGATTAAATGCCAAGTTAATTCGATTTAGAGTTCAAATCAAAACGACCAGGGTCGGGTTCATTATGGGAAATTAGGATCTGCGCGAAAACAGAACGAGGTAATTAGGGGATCGCGACGGTTGCGGCGGTCCCTTTTGGTGATTTAAAACGTCGAGAAGCGAAGGTGAGAAATGCTAATCTAAATCGGGACGTTTGAATTATTCACTCGAAAGGGGGATGAAGCAATCCGTCCGATGGGTTTTGTACGTAACCTGAGGATTCGATATAATCGGATCGGATCTGGACGAGTTGCGAATTGCTTCAAAAGCACTGTACGAACGATCAATACGGAAATTTTCTGAAATGCATTTTGAAATTTTATTTGTTGACATAATAGGTATTTTTTGGTATGCAATACATTTATATAAAGAAAAATGGTTATTCAAAAGTTAAATATTAACATACAGTCTTTTTTCTATTTAATTGGAAGAATTTTCCTATCTTTTTTCCAAAATACACTAGATACTCATACTGATACAGATACTGTTCCGAAATAACACGGTTCGATGAAAAAGAACCTGCTATTTTATATTGTTTTTTTCACTTTAATATGGTATTGAAAAAATGTATTATTATGTGACAGTTGTAAGATCCAGATCAAGTCAATGTACAACTATAGTTATAAAATTTTTTAAGGTTTTTTGATGATTTCACATGGCGAAAATTTTTCATGTTACACATTTTCTAGATGAAAATTCCTTCAAAATATATGACATTAATGAAACCTATCTCTTATTTTTAAATGGTCACCATACATTTTTTTTACACTATAGTCTTTGTATCATGTCTCCTTGTAAAAATAGGATTGGGAGTACTACAAAAACCATTTTTCAAATATGTTCAGCATATCGATAAGAGCCCACCATCCCGCCTGTTACATGCACCCCACTCTATGCCAGCTATATTCAGCATAATACGAAAAATGCATTTAAAAAAAATTTATATGAAAAAAAAAATCGAAAGTGACCAAACAATAAAAATAATCATATGAATTCAGCTATGTTAAAAAAATATGCTTTATTTGTACAAAAATACAACTTTTTTTTCTAAATTGAAAAAAAAATTGAAATAAACAAACAAAAAATTCCTATCCCGAACTTGAAAAACGCTGACTCTGGATTAGTACAACTTGGTTAAGCGTGCTGTAAATCAACGCCCCTAGAGCGCGGGGGGCACGCTGAAAAAACAATTTCGGTTTTATCACGTGTAAGGTTATTCGGTAAACGATGACCCGGTCGAATTTCGCGCACATCCCCGCCCCGTTTCGGCGGGAAAATTTTATTTTTTGATAGATTGCCCTTCCCGGTGTAAACTGGCGGCGCGTACGTGACGCCAATTTCGAAAAGCGCGCGCTCGCGCAATGTGTCAACCGGCCCTACGTTTTCAGTCTTTCGCATCCGAAATACGCGTGAAGGGAAATAGAAACATGTGAGGCTTTATGTGCGTGTAAAGCGTATGCGAAATTTAAAATTCTTATTATCTCGGGAAGGGTGGGAAACGGGCCGATTTGAATGTGTCGTTTTTTCGGGTTGAGTGTATTGTATTTAGTCAATTGTGCGTAATTTTTTTATGTTGTTTTTGTGTACGTGAGTTCATTGATTTTTCTTGAAATTAGTATATATGTCACAACAGTCTAAGTGTATTTCAGTCCATGTATGTATATTTGGATCGATCATAAATGCACATTGTTGAGGGTTGAGTTGGGCTAGGTTTTTTTCGGTAATTTCATTTGTTTTGACCGAAGTTTTGGGTTGCTTTAGACTAAACTGAATTGGAGCAAACATACATGGTCTGCGACATATATATATATATATATATATATATATACATATATATAATTTTTTTTTTAATAAGATAAATAAATAATGATCTTGCAAATAAACGATATAGTAGTGTTTGTTTTGTATCGAAGATAAATAGCCGTGTATCTAATTATTGTTGTTTGTTTTTGAATCGTTAAATTGTAGCGTAAATTCAATTTGTAAATAGGTTTCGTCCACATATGCGTTTCGCAATATGACGAACGGGCCGGAGAGATTTCCACCGAAGTGATAGGACCGCGATAACTTTATTAAATGGCCGCCCATATATTTTCCGATTTTATCCGGCCGTTAAACTCGCAATTTATGTAGTTTTAAAATTTTCAACATCGCCCTCGTCCACAAACACAAATGCACAAACAATAGCCGGGAAAACGTAACTCGATATTGCCGATAAAATTCTTGTATTCCGACCATTAACAGCCACTGTGCGCGCTTCAAACGAACGCTTTAATTGTGATATCGATTTCGATGCACCGAATCGCACATAGCAATAACACAGTTCATTAGTTTCGGATACGCGTTCATTGAATAATGCTGATTTGATGAATATTTATCGCTAGGCTTACGACGTGTGCTCTTTTTTTCCATGTCAGATCCTTGCGCCGGAGTGACGTGCCCCGAGCCGGAAATTTGCCAGTTGGATGCTTCCAGGTCTCCAGTTTGTAGGTGTGCCGAGCCGTGTCCTTTAGAATTCACTCCAGTGTGTGGCTCGGATGGCAAAACTTACAGCAACGAGTGTCAAGCAAGGCGAGAGGCTTGCCGCACCAGAAGAACGTTGCGCATTATCTATAGAGGACAATGCAGTTCCGGTGAGCGAACATTGGCTAGGCAAAACATATCCCGTTCACGTTCCTTTAACATCAAATTTTCATATCTTCAGGTACGAATCCATGCGAGAGCATCAAGTGTCTGCCTGGGGAGGAGTGTTCCATAAACAAATTTGGGATAGCCAGGTGCGAATGCGGTCCCGAATGCGAGCCCGTGATGAGGCCGGTATGCGCTGTCGATGGTAGAACGTTTTCATCAGAGTGCGAGCTGAAGAGAGCTGCGTGCCATGCTAAAATGCCTATAGAAATCGCCCATCCTGGTGTTTGTGGTAAGTGCTGAAAAGTCTTAAAGTCGATTTTCGTTATTAAGTATTCAGTGAATTTGAAATTTTGCATCAAAGACGAGTGAGCCGTACTAAGAATCAACTTTTTAATATTTGATGTAATTTATTTGGACTTTTCATTTTCATGAAGGAAAATTTTCATATTGTATATTCTTTAGTAACATTAAGAAAGAGTAAAAAAGTATTTGAATTAAAATTTTTATTTAGTTTTCATACGAATTTGCCTTTATTCTCATGCGACAAATCGTCCTAGACGAGCGCTGAGAGGTATTTGTCCATCGCGCGCTCAGGAATGCTCACCGCATACCAGATTCCACAGTAGACCACCGCTCTCCAACCTTTTTAAAAATTACATCGGCCCATTTCAAGTGAAATTTTCACAAATTATTTCAATTACCGCCACCGTTTTGGCTTGCGAAAAAAATAAAAACAAAACCGAAAATTCCAGGCGAACGTGGGCCGTGCCAGGGCCGGACATGCCAGTGGAGTGCCACTTGTGTGGAGCATGGGGGCCAGGCTCGTTGCGAATGTCCACAGTGTTCTGCCGAGTTCGACCCTGTATGCGGCTCGGATGGAATCACGTATGGAAACGAGTGCAAACTGCGGCTGGAGGCTTGCAAACACAAGAGGGAAATCGAAGTCGTATACAAAGGACCGTGCAGTGAGTGAAAATTGTGAAATCAATTCGGGGAGGCTCGACTGATTCTATTATTTATGCTTCAAATAGTCTATTTGAACTATCTATTTATTGAATTAAAAAAATATATTATTCCATCAATAATCTTTTAATATAATATTACTGAAAGTATGATTCGATAATACCATTGTTTTGTCAAACAATATGACTTGATAATACTTTAATGGTATAAAATAATAAGAATTTCTATAATATATTTTTATGATAATATGAAGTTACAAATTGATACTTTTTGTGCGTACATGTTTGAAAATCGTCGATTAAATTTAGCTAAAAGAGTTCACTTCTTGCTTGCGTATAACGGTCTCCCATCGTATGTCGAACATATTAAATGTAATTTATCATACAATATGGATATTATATTAAACTCTGATATTTCAAGAATGTGTTCCAACTTTCGGAACATATTGAGTAAACTGAACGAAACTTTTGAACGTTTTGTACGTACGCCTAGTTTGACAAGCTTATATATTGTGTTAAAACTTTATACCTATTCACGATTTTTTTCAATATTCTAATATTATTTATGCATCAATCATATAATTTTATTTGATATCAAAAGAATTTAATTGTTTCATTAAATTTATTTTGAAATTGTACAGTTTTGTATAAAATATGATCCAATTATGAACTAAAAAATTTCTACAAAGTCGGAAAAAAAATATACAAAATTTTATTAAGTCCATAAGAAATTCCAGCAATTTTAATGCAATTTTCATAAAATTTCAGACGGCTGCGAGAGCAAAAAATGCGACTACTACGCGGTATGCGAAAGCGGCGGATCGACGGAGGCGAAATGCGTCTGTCCCCAAAGATGCCAAGAGGGAACGGTAAAAGCGATCATATCACATTTCCAAGTACACACAAAGACGTAATCGAGTTCGTTAATATTGTATGGCCGTACACAACGGCGTGTATGGGGTTTTCGATAATTAATGCGCAAGCTCGGCGCCCCATAACCGCTTTATGGTTTCGGCGTGCGTATTACGCGTGTCAATTAATTATCGATATGGGAACGGCGGGATAATGCCCTCTCGATCATATACGACCTGTGGGGGGGTCCTCTAAAGCCTCTCAGCTCCATAGTCTATGGGGTTAAAGCCTATCCTCTGCGAGTGGGACGGGGCAATAATTAACATCTGCATTCTGGTAACTAACCGTTAACCGGTCTCGGCGTCGGATGTAACTATGGGCTTAATTGAGTGGCGTTCGAGTGCTGCTTGTGTATAGATAATAAAGCTTGAAGGACTGACGAGTCTGTTAGTGAAACTATAAAATTTCAGATATTATATTGACCTCATTAATCGGGATGGTCGTTTTTTTTCTTTAATTAGTTTGACGTTTATAAAAAATTGATAAATTGTTTAGCGAACTCGAAAGGGGATTGGAAAAAATTCGAAACGAGCGAACACTCGAATATTTTGAATGAAGGCATCGATCCTGGTTCCATCGGAAGCGATTACGAGTTTTATCGTTTAAAAAGTTTTTTCTTTTTTTTCCCTTCTCTATTTTATTTTATGTTTTTTGGACGGCTCAAGACGGAACAGAGATTTAAATTGTGTGTTTTTCTTGCAGGAGAACGGAGAAGTTTGCGGATCCGACTCTCGAACCTATTCCAGCGAATGCCAGCTGAGAGCTAAAGCTTGTAAAGATCAAACAGAGCTGACAGTTCTCTATAAGGGAAATTGTGGTACGATACTATTTTTTCTTTCTATTGAATCGTCTGTGTTTGCGTTTTTAAATTATTTCGGTGATATCGAATTCGAATATATTATGTGTCTGAAATATAAAAAATCAACGTGCAAAATGAAATGCGCAAACTCGGCATTTAAATTTTACGTTGATATCTGTCATAATGTCATCGTGGAATATTTTAAAATTAATTTCGTCGAGCTAGACTTTCATGTTAAAATTGATATTAAAAAAACCATTATTATACCATACCATTGAATTTTAAAATAACTGAACTATATGTTTGTTACAAAGTATATACATACATTTTTATAAAAAAATATTTTCAGTAATTTGAATTGACATATGTACATGTTCATTGTTTCTAAATAAAGATTTTGTTAGCTCATTTCAGTTATAATCAATTAGTAATCAAGGCAATATATAAAGTTTGAAAAAAAACCGAAACCAACAACGGACCCACGATCTGAACCGTTTTCCGTTAGTAATCTAGGAGGGTTTCATTAAGTTTTATAAATTGGATTCGACTTAATTCGATTTCTGCGCGAGTTAGTTGCATTAGGTCGGATTAGTCTTTTCTACTGAAACACTAGCGTCGGACCGTACGCTCGGTAAAACAAACGAAAAAAAAACCTTTAAAAAAATCTCAAAAAACATAAGTAAAAGCGCGCGTACGTGTACGTCGCCATTGTCCGACCCCGTAAATATTTTATCTGACGCCTTTTTCCGGACGCTGACGCTTTCATTGTGAGGCAAAATGTTTTGAGCCCCCGTTTTATTTCTCCTATTTTTATTTCGTTTTATTCTATTTTATTCGCGGAACGGGCCCGAAAAAAGCGCGGGATAAATCGGGTCGGCACTAACCGGACGCGGTCCATTCCCGCCCCCCGCCCCCCCTGCGTATGTATTATCGCGTGTGTGTGTGTTCGGACAAAAGCACGGTGAAATTATTTCGTCGGGATTTCTGCCGGGACGGTTTCCATTATCAGCTCACGTAGTCGATTGACGGGAAGAGATGTATTGTACGGTCCCGGGACCATGTATCGAATGTGTTATGTACAGGGGAAAGTTGGTCGTAGTTACGCGGTGGCGAAGCACAAATACATGCCGTTGAATTTTTTTTTTTTTTTTTTTAACACTTTCTTTATATGGAGCGGCTGTGCTAAATTTCACAGTACGGGAATTATTTATACGAGATTCGAGATTATTCGCGTGCGTTTCAGAGTTCGTGATTGAAATTAGGAATCGATCCGTTCTAATTTGGAAATACGCCGCTTGTTTTCGATTGGTGTATTTGTGGGATATGAGATTGAGCCGTGTATTTTTTTCAATTAGAACTTTGAAGTGAAATGAAATCTTGTATTAGATCAATGCAAATTTTTTCATCGAGCATCGTATATTGAAACCAAACCGATATGCTGCAGATATTGCACTTTTTTATCGGTTGACTCTTATTATGACGTTTTGACGTGGATTAAAGACTCATCATCGTGTTTATCAGTTAATAAAAAATACTTAGATCTAAATTTTGGAAAACAAATGAGTTATTCTAACGTTAACTGCATCTTGTCTATACACATTACAAGTATTTTTGGTTGCCACGCTGACGTTATTATTTTCGCCAAATTTTTACAGTGAAAAATTCCATAAATTCACTTTATTATTAGACACTTCAAAAATTTCTACGGGCTGTTTATTATTCATTGAATAAACCAAAACTTAATAGATCCTCCACATAATTGAATAGTTTGAATACAGATGTTATTCATTAGTTCGGAGAAAGGAGAAAAATATTTGTCCACCAAAAAAATACGATGTAACCTATGACTTAATATTTAGTATTGTTATTTTTTTTAAATACAGGTCTTTGCCAAGATGTGGAGTGCAAATACGGTGCGCATTGTTCGGCCGGTGAGTGTATATGTCCTCTCGAGTGCAGTGAGTCTGGAACGGAACCTGTGTGTGCAAACACCATGGTCACTTATGCTAGCGAATGTGAACTCCAAAAGGCGGCGTGTCAAAATAAATCTGGGACACCTTTGACAGTGGTTTTTTATGGAGATTGTAGAGAAAGGTTCGCCGTCGTTGGCAGTCCAAGTAAGTAATTTTTTTTGTGACTTTTTTCGTAACAAAATCAATTCCGTGCCAAAATAATGCATTTGCATATTTCGAAATATGCAATTGGATAGTTTGAATAGCGTTTCGATTCAAATGATTATTCCGCACATGTGAGAGGGATAAAATTATGTAAATGTGCGTGCGCGTGTAGCTACAGCTAAAATCGACGTGGCGCTAATAATTTACGGCTAATTGGTCTCATTCGAAAAGCATCAATAACTGTCGAAAATGTTCCGAAAAACGTCAATTTAAAATTTAACGAATGGAAAATGGAAGGCATTCCGCGCGTATAAACCGTCGTCCATTTTCATCTTTTATGTATAGCATTTGAACACCGCATTACCATTTCGGTTGAAATATGCTTCGAGTGACGCGGAGCACGGAAACACTTTGATCTGTTTATTTTTAAAGGGCAACTTCACAATATTACTACGAAGTATAAACCATACAAACTACCTCACTTCCTACTTTACTCATTTTAGCAACTCTCCTGCCCAGCTTAACGAACTCGGCAATCAGCAACGAAATCATACACGGTCCCACTGAGCACCCTGAAAAGAGTTCAACGACTGTCGAACGAGAAGCATGCAAAGATATTCACTGTGATTACGAAGCTACTTGCGAACTCGGTCCTGACAATTTTCCAAGGTGTTCTTGTTTGTTTGATTGTGTCGCAGCTACGATCAAAGGAACGGCAAAGCCGGTCTGCGCTTCGGATCTAAGAATTTATCCTTCTATGTGTGCCATGAAGCTCGAAGCGTGTCAGCGGCAAGAAGAGCTCAGACTAAGGCCTTTAGAGCTTTGCCAAGGGCTAGAAGTGAAACCATGTAACGGAGAAACTCCTTTAGTGGACGAGACGACCGGCTTGGAGTTTGACTGTGGAAGTGGACCGCATAGGAAAGACTGTCCTTCGGGGAGTTATTGCCATCAGACGACAAGGGCTGCTCGGTGCTGCAAGAAAGGTATATTTTATTTATACATAATCATAGTTTTTTTCACTATTTATTCGTAGCACTCGTACACAACGGTTAAATTTCCGGTGCATTTAATCTCATTCATATTCATAGCCGAAACGCCGTAGCATGGACGCAAGATGAACGTTGGGTCCTTTGTGGCGTCATTTGAATAGAGTGTATTTTTTCAGCTTCATTTGAGCTTATTTTCAATGTAAAGGAAACGCTTTCTGTATAAATAGATGTAACCAGAACACTTTTAAAATATCAAACGCCGAGAAAAATCACAATTTCGTTCGTAAAATGCACATGGTATATGTTATAAGTCGCTGTTGTGAATCGACATGCGGCTTCGAACACGTCCCATACTAAACTCGGCCGCTTTAAGAGGATATAAAATAATTCAACTGCATTGCGTCTTATGTTGCAGACAAAATTCAAGAGGAGAAAAAGGGTTGCGAGGATTCGTGGTACGGCTGCTGTCCGGACAATCTGACCCCAGCACAAGGACCAGATTTTGCAGGCTGCCCGTCGCAGTGTAACTGTAATAAATTGGGCTCTTTCTCGGAGACGTGCAGTCCTGAAAATCAGCAGTGTGACTGCAGGCCTGGAGTGGGAGGCCTCAAGTGTGACAGATGCGAACCCGGATATTGGGGGTTACCGAAAATATCGACGGGTCATCAAGGATGCATACGTGAGTTTCGTTTTCGAATGTCTGATTGTGAGCGTGACTCAGTATTGGTTTCATATAATTTTTTTGAGCGTCTGGTTCGACATGTGTTTGAACTATTTTCGGTGAAAATTCAATTTACATGCCGAGCATGTACGCTTTCGTTGGTTTACCACTGTTTCAGCGCGAGTATTTTGCACAGAGGAAAATGTGAAACTTAATTAAAACGCGCGTTTGAAAGCAACACCAAATTAATGTTTTTAAATTAACTTTTTTGGATACGCTACGTTCATACTCATGTTTTTCGTTTATATGCACTTTCAGAGTGTTCTAAGTAATAAAGTCGTGTATTAAATTAAAAATAAAACAAGAAAATGTTTTGCGTTCTGAATAAAACTTAATTTTTAAAAGTATAAACCCACTGACTATAATTTTCGTTTCTTTATTTTCTTATTTAAATTTCAGCTTGTGGCTGTTCAATGTTTGGTTCAGTGCGAGAAGATTGTGAACAAATGACTGGACGATGTGTCTGTAAAACAGAAATCCAAGGACAAAAATGCACTATTTGTACAAGCCATGATAAGATATTAGGACCTAATGGATGTTTTTCTGGTATATTATATTACATTTAACATTTCATTAATTAAAAAAAATCATTTAAAAAAAATATTTTTTATATTTCAGCCGATGTTGTACATTTGCCACCTACGAGTTGCAAAGATCTCAACTGTTACTTTGGAGCTGTTTGTGTAGAACGTGGAGGCTTGGCTGTTTGCGAATGTGGAGTAACCCAATGTCCTCCAGAATCCATGGACACTCTTATGGTATGCGGAAGCGATGGCCAAACATACACATCTGAATGTCATTTGAGACTACAAGCCTGCAGAACACAAACAGATATTGTTGTTCAAGCGTTTGGAATATGTCGTGAAGAATCTGTTAGCGGTACCGACTGGCCAATGAGAAGATACACTCCGATGCAATATACGCAACCAGATGATGGAAATGGACATTTGTCTAAGAGCACGAGACATTTGCTAGTACCCGAACCAAAATATAAGAACGAAAATTTGATGACTTATCACAAAACTGCTATGGGAGTGGATCTAAACTTCGATATAAATAATAACGTGATAGGAAAGAGTACTAGCACAGATTTAGGTTTGATAACAAGAAATAAAACCAAATTTAGTTTTTTCATTAATTAATTAATAAAATAATAATATTTTTCAGTACCAAAGCCAATTCCAACATCGAGAACAACTTTAAATACAATAACGGCACTAATTGGAGATCTATGTGTGGCAACAGTAGATTGTCTAATATCGAATACTCGTTGCATAAGAGGGGCATGTGTTTGTTCTATGGGATATGCTCCATCTTCAAACAGACAAGAGTGTATAGCCCAACCACTACCACCAAAAATACCATTAGCCTGCGATAGATCACCTTGTCATTATTCCAGTACATGCATAGATATGACTGATGGGGGTTTTATGTGTATGTGCGAACCATACTACACTGGCCGCCTATGCGAATTCAGAATTACTCCTCAACATTACGATGTCCCATCTTTCGACGGTCATGCTTATATAGTGATGAAACCTCTCTCAGCGTATCATAAATTCAGTATTGAATTAGAATTTACAGCGTTTGCCGACAATGGGATACTGCTATATGATCAGCAGAAAATTGACGGTTCTGGGGATTTCATATCATTGTCTTTAGTCAGCGGTCATGTCGAGATGAGATATAATTTAGGAGACGGCGTTGTGTCTGTAGTGACGCCAGAAGCAATACAAATGAACACTTTGCATAAAATATCTGCAAAGAGGTACCACAGGGATGGAATGCTCAAACTGGATGATGGGGAGGATACAGTCGGACAGTCTCGAGGACCTTTGAAAGCTCTCGACTTAGTCGATCACGCATACGTCGGATACGTGCCGACGAATTTTTCTAGGTAAATATGAATTTTATATTCAAACAAAATTTTATATTGAAATCAAATTTAAGACCAGAAAACTTGAAATGAAATTCAAAATAATTCGAAAATAATGTCGCACGCATTAAGCGGCAACCGATTGCGTTCGATTAATTTCATTGATAAAATTTCCAATAAATCGGCAATCGTTTTTAACATCCATTTCCGCGAAAAACACACGCGTAATATTAATAAATAAATGTTCAAAGAATAGTATTACATGTTCTGTGAATCGAAAATTCTCTCATTGAAACTCAATGTTGCACGCTACATACCATTAAGTATACTTGGAAGCCGATTACGATTTCGTTTTCAATTTATGTACAGGGTGTTCGAAAACATCGGAATACGGCAAGGCTTTATTGGATGCATTCATCGCTTAAAAATAGGTAGAAATCAAATTTATCCGCAGACTGGAAGAACCGATAGCGTGTACAACACGAGAAATGTGCAAGAATGCTCAGAAAATCCTTGTGCTAGTATGCCGTGCACTAATGGAGGAACTTGTCACGCACTTGATAGAGAACTATACAGGTAATTAAAATAAATGTTTATAATTTAATTTTCCAATAAAAAACCATAAATTTCAATCAACTTTCAGATGTGCATGTATTGATGGATTCACTGGAGACTTTTGCGAAACTGTATTAGATCCCTGTTCGTCAGATCCTTGCGAAAACGGGACGACTTGCATACCGGATGGTATAACGTTCAAATGCATATGCTTAGGAGAAGATGACACAATTGAAGACTGTCTAATCGGTACATGATTAATATTAATTTAAAAACCTTGATAAGTTTTAATTTCTACGTCGTCTTATGAGGCATAATGAGATTTTATTCGTGTGCAATTTCAGAGCCAAGTAAGCGCGAAGTGACCCCAATTCCCCAATTTACCGGTTCGAGCTACGTACAACTGCCGAGGCCAGAAGGACTTGGCAAGTCCTTCAAAATCGAGATTTGGTTCCTGGCCAAGAAGCCCAGTGGTCTTCTTCTCTATACGGCTCAAAGCTCCACAAAGTCCAAAGGCGATTTTGTCTCGATTAATTTGGTCGAAGGAAGAGTGCAGTTCAGATTCAATTTGGGCAGCGGTATCGCAAACCTCGTGTATGAAGAAAATTGATATATTATATATTTTATTTTTTAAAATGCATCCGTTATTAAATTTGATCGTGTAAATATTTCAGAACAAGTGAAAGTATTTCATTAGAAACATGGCATAGAGTCAAAGTGCGAAGGAGCGGTCGAGATGGCATGATTCAATTGGACAATTCAACTGCCGTGCGAGGATCTTCAATAGGACCATTGCTTGAATTGAATCTTGAACAACCTCTATATATAGGATACTTGCCGTTAGTAGATTGAATAATAAATTATGTAAAAATCAAACATCGATTCATTCTTAAATACTTCGCGACTTAAAACGCAAACTTTAGTCAGCTTCCGATTATGCAAATTAGTTCTAGATAACTTCGTCTATTCATTGACGCTACATTTGAATAATGGTTCATATTTAATTCAAAGGTCCTGGATGAAAGTCCATCGCCTCTCGGGTGTAACGACAGGATTCCTGGGAGCCATCCAGCGGGTCGTGGTCAATGGAAAATCTTTGAAGTTGCTGAACCATAACAACATGTGCATGTTTTCGCCATTGGCTCATCTGAACGTTGCCAGAAACAAGAAGGTGGCTTGTGCTAGTCATGGCATAACAAAATACAGAGGACCCCCATGTTTCAAAGACACGTGCTCTGGTCATGGAATTTGTATTCCCGTTCTTGGCGATTACCATTGCCAATGTGATGAAGGATTTCGCGGTGAGAACTGTGATCAGAGAGAAATTATTCATGAAAATGATATAGACGATCGTATTTTTCATCATAATTTGAGGAATAAAATGAAACCTAGGTAAAAGTTATTTTTTAAACTAAATATTTAAAATAACATTACAAAACTTTTATTGATATTTGGATTTCAGATTGCCATCGAATAACATGGCATCAGGATTATACATTGCTGATGAAGTATATGAAGAAGTAAGCTGATAAGCTCGTTACTTTTTCTAAAAAACAAAAAATTCTATTTTTATTTGCCGCTTTTGTATTTCAAATATATTTATTTTATTATTATCAAAAAAAAAAAGAAATGTAAAAAAAAATATTTCGAACGCACATTCCTTTAAAAGATTTTTATAATTTGGTTGTAAATGCTATGGTTTTTTATAATCTGTATATTATTTAAATTTGTATCATATATTTATTTAATCTATGTATAATTTACAAAATATATATCATGACATTAAATGTCCATCATATCAAATCGTTGAATAAATTATGACAGGGTTATTGTAAAATACCGATTAATTAAAATGGTTTTTAAGATTCACCCTGTGAAATATATGTATGAATTATCCTGCATATATGTATCTAAAAAAGGTGACTTTGTTTTTGCTAAAGAATATTTATAATTAAAAAAAACATGATTTGTAGATGTGTTATATTGTAGATGTATTTTAAGCGACTGTTTGTATTAAAATAGGTAAATCTATTATATATATATTGTACGTAAGTGTGAAATACTATGTTTTAATGCCAATAGAGTTATTGTTTGTCCATAGCTAATAATATATATTTGACATACATACATAGTAATTAAATTGTTTTTGATTTATTTGAAATATATAAAGACCTACATATGACATGTTTTGTAAGTGTTATTCGATAACACATTGCATCAATGTGATAAAAAATACCTGTTTAAATAATTAATTTACCACACATAAAATTTGTTTTATTCAAGCTTTTTATTAACTTGCTCTGATGCACAGGTTTGTTGGTTTGTTATTCTAAAAAAAAGATCGATCTCGATCTCAAATACTACACTTCCGATCGATTTGAAACCTTCGTAAACAGACTAATAATACGCAATTATTTTACACTAACAATAAGAAAAATATAAAAAATATGCCAAATTAATATGAATATACTAAAATATTTTAATAAAAATTAAACGTCACCGTATTCATATTTTTTTCGAAACATAATTAAAACGATTTTAATTATAACATCGACGATTCTTCAAAGCTATTCAACGAAAATCGTCCCACACTCGTCACAATGAATGAAGGATCCACGCCATTGTGAAATCTGAAAAATTTTCAATATAGTCCCCATTACATCGGCCGAAAATTAATATCGCGTTCGGAATGAAAACTTTTTTTTACGCCAGCGAGAGAGAGAAAGCTTACGTGAGGGCTTTCATTGGCGACAGCGAGCTTTTTTTAATCAAGCTTTCATCAGTGTCAGGTCAAATAATGTCAGGGGTAGCTGGCCTCCGGCATTAATCCCGATGGTGTTGGATGTCGCCTTTCGGAAAATGCGGAAAATCGTTATTTGCACGACACGTGAGCTTGCATATGTTGCACATTTGTGCTTTCGCAGCACGGATGAGTACGTGTTGGAGATTTCAATGTTAGATCTTGTCAATACAATATTTTATGAATAATTTCCTCTAAATATCAATATATTCATATTTCATTTTTTCATATTTTCTAATGTTATATTGAATAGACAAGATAAATAACAAATAAAACTAATAATATCTTAAATTTTGGATGAGTTGTCAAAATGGGTTGTTGTGGTTTTGTATGTGAAGACCAGGGACGTCATTGGGGCGGGGGCACGAGGGAGCAGCTGCCCCCTTAAATTTTTAGAAATAGTATGAATTAATATAATAATGTAATAAACCAGTGGTGAGCCGAGAATCTAAAGTGAGCCAACTGTCAGAAAAACGCAAAATATAATGTTTCCAAAACGGTAATAAAATATCGCTACAGAAAGCTTTTATTAAAAAAATGTGATTTGATTCCCAAACAATAAAGTTTAGAAATTCTGAACTTGTCTTTTTTAACATAACGTTTTTGGAATTAAATAATATCAGAAAATATTTAAATTTATTTTATGAAATATCTAAAATCACTATAATTATATTTACGATCTTTTAATTTATATTTGAAATAATTTCAGATTCGAAAATGTCATGAAAACGTATGAAATGTTCGACCGGTCAAATGACCGGCTGCGGTACGAATAGGTATACTACATCGATATTTCGGCAGGGAAGGGTGGTAAAAAATAAATAAAAACGCAGAAATGATCGCATATATTATACATTTTAGGAAAATACGTGAAGTCAGTTTTGAAAAAAACTTGAAAATTAAAAAAGTTATTCGAGATTGAAATTTCCGAAACAGTCAAATTGACTGCGTTGGTAAAAATAGTGTTAAAACAATGAATATTATTTCTTCGAAATTGACCCAACCTTTCGAAATAATTTTTTGCGTTTCTGAAGAAACCTAACCCACCTAACGTTGAAGACCGAATATTGTCGCTGCGAAATCGCCCCAATCGATTTATTCCGATACACTTTCTTAGAAAAGTACAGAAATATTTTTGTTAAAGATAAATACTTAATCTATTTTATTTCGTATGAAGCAATGTCCATTATTTGATTGAATTTAGAATATAAGTTTTATTTTTAATGCGCAAAAATTTTACGTTTTTTTTCTGTAACATACATATGTATGTACTGTTGAAAAATATAGATTTTCCTCAAAAATTTATTACATTTTAGGGATTTGAAGTAATATTTATGTATACATATATATGTGTTACATTCACAAACGATGCGTAACATATATTTTACATTATATTTAGTGATGGTTTTCTTCTGTAGATGGCAGTGATAATATTAGTCGTTTTTTGTAGAATATTGAAATATAAATTGATGATATATATTTGAAATTTATCATTTATTTATGACGATACATATTTGTTATTTTGTCATAAATATATTATAAATAAATCAAATTTCAATAAACAATTATAAATGGTATCAAAGAATGATATGGATACTTCCTGACTTTCTGAAACGAGCTCCAATACAGACAATATAAGATTAATTTGCAGAACGTGCTTCAAATTCTTATTCGAAACAGTTGGCTAACAGGAAAGTTTATATTGAAAGAGCAATGGAAATTAACGAAAAACTGTACTTGGAGAATGTCTAATCGATAATACAGTGAATTCAGGTACAAAATTATTTATTTTTTCAATTAAAAAAATCGTTAGTGTTATTTTTATACCGTGTTAAAGTGAAAAATCCGTGTAAAAAAATAATCGGTTCTTCTTCCTTGGACCGAGTTATTTCGGAATCATGTAAAAAAAAAACCGTGTAAAAAGAGAATTAGATATATCCATATTTTCATCCATAATCATGCATGTTGATAGTTATTAAATCCATGTAAGATTATCACACGCTGCATCCTATACTTGTCACGATCAAATAACATCACATATAAAAATTTCAACGATGGCATATAAAACGAAAATACAACCCCAATAAAAAATGCACATCATAAAATAAAAAAGCGCCCTTTTCTCTCGTCTCCAATGAACGCGATTGCACATAAGCGATCGCGAACGGGAAGAGAGGGAATTGCAAGCAATCGAAATGACCGTGCAAAAACGCCCCGGGGACCTGGCGAGACGATCGTACATATTCAAATCGCACCGTGATTTATCCTCGAGGTGGTCTCCGGTTTCCTTCGACGATATTTCGCGGAAATCCGGAAAATATTGGTGCCACTAAACCGTGAGCGAAACCGCGACTTTACATACGAGGGCTACCCATGCACTTTTTGAATTCGAATTTTAATTAATCTCGTTTTTCATTGTTTATCGTATGTCTTATAGATTTTATAATTTGGGATCATTAAAAATCTTCTTGTCGAAAAGGAGAAGTCTTATCCTTAAAGATCGTCGTATATTATTATAGAATGACACAGAAAAATGGGAACTTTTGAAACGCCTAGTAAAAATTTAGGGAACAAAAAACTTGTTGACCCAAATCATATCACTACATCTTGCCATATAAGAGCCAGAAATTCATATTAACATTTTTTGTAAATGTCATTTTTTCAAACAAGTGCATTATTACAGTTTGCCATTGAGATTCCTAATTACTTGTAATATCTCAACTGGTAATCCATATCCAATATCCAAAGTGATATAATCTCATTCATAGTGTGAAATTTTTTCACACTGAGTAATCGAGCCTTACTTTTTCGTAAACGAAGAGCTAATTACAATTCTTGTTCATTCGGATCATCGGATCGATATATTGAGGCGCTACAATTTTATCGTGATTTATCTATTTGGGATTTTTTTATAAAATTATCTTAAAAATTTATATGTCTTAACCAGACACTGGATTAATTAAAACAAAACATTCAAGGCAAAATTTGTGGTATCCCAGCTGAGATATTACAGCGTAAAACCTTAATGACAGATTGGAAAAATTCACTCGTCGAAGAAAATGCCATCTACAGGACGTAATTATTAAAAATTGTCAATAGGATTTCTGCCTCTTAAATGGCAAAATATAGTGGTTTAGTTTTTGTCAATAGTTTTTTTTTTCATATGGTTCTTTATATTATCACTGAGCGTTTAAAAAGTTTCCGTATTTCCGTTGTCATTCTATATATTTCATATTTATATATTGTATATTATTGGTGAAACATTTTAATTAATTGATATTACATTTTTGAAACAAAAATATAAATTTTCTCATACATATGTGGAAATTTCATATGCGAAAAATTCAAATAATATAGAAATCACCTGTACAGGCGACATCCCTGATTCTCGCCACTCGGGTGCAGTTTGCATACGTGATTGGACTCACTAGCTGCACACAGATGCACCCCAAAGGTTCGATTTCGAATTTCGTCCGTCGTCTTTCCCCACCCGCTATTCCACTCGTTCAATGCACACGTAATATATTAGTTTATTTTTTTTTTCGCTGCAGTGTTGCGACCCCTTCGAAGGTATCACGATCCGACTTTGCGATATTTTTACGTTTTACGGATTCCGACTATCGAAAGGTGGAATTTCTCGATATGAATCTTCGGATTTGGAAACATTTGAGACGTGATGTTTAAACGGTTGTCGTTTAGAAAAAGTTTATTTGATTTATTTTATTCGTAGGTTGTATGTAAATTGAATTAAAAATAAATTACCTTATACACGAAAAAACACTTGGATAAGTTTAAAAAAAGACTAAATTAAGACATGGACATGTTTAAGAACGACACAATTTTGGACTTATCTAGCTTCAATCGATCTAAAATACCTATAAGTTCTTCGGACGAAACACCATGATTTCCGCTGACCGGAAAATGAACACCGCATGTTTGTACCCCATTACGGTCAACATTCCAAAATTGAACACGACGACCTTCAACTGACTCCACAAATTAAATCAATCACTTCAAGTAAAAGTTTTTTTTTATTAGATTGAAATTGTATTTTTAGATTTCTTATAGGTCTTCCATTGATAAAATTAGTTCATGGTTTTTGATTGATGCAGTCTATTAAATTATTCTCTAGTGTCAAAATATAATCCTAGGCCTCGTATAACACGGTTATATGGTTCCATAAAAATACCATGTAATACAAATCCATGTTATACGAGGTTTGAAGTTCATACAAAATTAGGGTTCGCGTTCCAAAAAAATATCGAAATTAGTTAATATTATTTATTTTTTAAATAAACGATCGTAACAATATACATTTGCGTATTTATTGAAAAAAAAAAAAACACATTAATAACATATAATAGATCATTCATTCATCATCGCTATCACTTACAATTCCATATGTTCGACTCTGTTTCGAGATCGGTTGGGAGTTTTCATCATCAGAAGACTCTGGATTATTTTAGGATTTAGCTTTTAAAAATTCTGTAATAAGCTGTTTTCTGCTTTTAGTGTATAAATCTTTACGTATATCGTTATTAAGGGTCAAGATCTGTTGTAATTCCCTCTTGAACTTCAAACTTCTTTCCATTGAAGGATCATTTTCTATAAAAAAATGTTCTAATTTATCAGCCAATCCCAAGCCGTCATTTATTGTTTTTAGTGTGAAACGCGTAGCTACTTCGCTGCAACTGCTTTCCGAGTAATTAATAGGTTCACATAACATTTTGACCAATTCTTCTTCATTCAACGGGAGATCTTCCAATATTTTTTGTAAATGAAACGAAACAAACGAAATTGACAAGTCTTGACATATTCAGTATGATTTTTCATGGCGCGATCCATAGGCGTACAAATCAAGCATCTTAATTTTTTTTCTGAAACCGTGTTATATAAAAATATATCACAATTTATCAGCGCGTATTGCATAAAACCATGTTATACGAGGCTCGTGTAATATGCAATTCATCTGTTCTAAAATGTGCAATTTCTTCGATTTTCCCCGTTCAAAATGGCAAATGTCGCAATTGTGCGAGCGCAACGAAGATAATCACGACGTTGAAGCGAATTTACGAGCGGCTCTCCACCGACACCATACGCGGGCCCATAAATGACATAATTATACCAGGCCCTCGTAGGTATTCGGCTGGTCGTAAATTAGGGACGGCCCTGCCCCAGACCCGGAACAGGCCCGTAAAATTAACGCCGGGGCCGCCGAGGATAATGTAATCGAAGTGGGCCATCGCCGCACTATTCGCACATTGTCGATCCGGGGCAAAAATACGTTTTCCCATCCCACAGCTTACCTGTGGTGACCATTCGATATCAGGAAAATGTGAAGATCGATTTGGAAAAGTATTTTTTTAGTGTGTTCGATTGTCGATTTGTATATAAGCGTTTTTTTGATATATTTATTGAGTTTTATTTTAAGTTATTTGATGTATTTTAATACAATTTTCGAATGAAAATTAAATTACATATAAATAATTTATGGTTACAGTAACTACGCTACACCAAAAATTTCCAAACCAACCTCTAGAGCAGAGGTAGGCAATTGTTTCAAATGGCGGGTCGCCTTTTAACTATGCCTAATATAACACAAAACATGTGATGAAAAGTCGACGAACACGACACAATTGAAGATCGAAAGGGACCATCATAAATAGGACATCACTTACAGGATTATCTAATACTTTTATATAACATAGCAATAACAGTTTTTTGTTTTTTTATACAATTTGGTATTTCACCATAATAATGTTGCAATAAACAATTTTTAGTCGGCTGCGATCTTTTCGAGAGACTATTCGCATCATAAATAAATTTTCCCTCCCTTTTTCTATTTAATTATGTAATACATATTTGCAATTTTTTTACACGAGGAGAGTGTTCAGGGTAATTTTAAAAAGTGTTAAGTACATCGATACCGATATGCAATAATAATAATTAATAGGTATATTTTTATTATTAAGTGAATATCGCTGCGGGCTGGATTTGGTCCGCGGGACGCCTTTTGCCCATGCCTGCTCTAAAGTCTTTCATTAACCTGCGGTCGATTGATTGATGTGCTGCGGCTCGATTTGTCTTTCGATAGAGTTGCTTTGATACAGTGTTTCTCAGTAATTTCATGATCTATTTTTTATTTGAAATAACATAAATATTATATTACAAAAGTATATAAAATATTTATAACTTTATAAGTTCAAAATTTTTACATAGAAAAAAACCCATATGAACCAATACTGGTTTTATATTTATAAAAACTGATTGATTTTAAAAATGATTCAATCGAAATTTTCGATTACAATTCAGCGTACGAAGAATCGTTATGTTTTGTAATTTCATACATGCTCCGCGAATTCAGATGAAAATTTTGGAAATTGCTTTTTTTACTGACATGAATTTCCGATTTCGTTTAGCGATGAAACATGCAATCAATGCAGTTTTTCCGCATCGGTTGTCAATAAATTTGATTGAATTCATAAAATAAGTTTTCCACGTCGAAAACCCATCAGCAAACCAACATATTCTGATGAACTGATTCATCAAAATCAATATGATTTTTATATAAACAAAAGTGAAAATTTTGCGAATTTCCAATTTTAACAAAAAAAAAGTTTCTAAAATTTATTAACATATATTTTTTTAAATAATCAATATGTCATAAACATATATGTAAATGTATGCACATATGCACAAAGTTTTTTTAATGTTCAAAACATTTTCCTTGGGAATTATCTCGATTGTAACTTGTTCAGGAATCATGAGTTATTTCTGCAAATTTTTATTGAAAATTAAAAATATCACGACTGAAAATAAACTGTCGGAAAGGCACAAAATTAAACTGAAATCAAACATACATATGTACGTTTCATAACGAACTCAAATATCCGTCGTTTGAAACGAGTCAACGGATGCTCGCGTCGTTGATTCGAGCAAATTGACTAGCAGTCGTTATACAGGAGCTTAATCAAGGCTTAATTTATTCGAAAAAGTGATCGAAGCTTTTACAGCTTAAAAAAATGTTAACGATTCCGTTCGAGTCACTAATCGAATTACGAGTTTGATTTTCTACCACCGACACAGAATATTATTCAAATATTCATGGTTTGACTTTTTTATATGATTCTAGAAAAGTCACAGGTAAATTATACCATAGGAATTTTGTTGATTTTATAGGTGTTTGGAAAAGAATTATGCGTTTATTGAGTGATTTTTATATTCGTCGTAATTTTGTTGACGACTCGATCGATTATATATTGTTATATCGAATTACCGCAATAAAATCTATTCACTTTATTATTGTAGAGATATAAAAAAATAATAATTTACGATAGTACAATGCCGCTGGGACATATTTTATGCTTTTTTACAAATAAATTTCACTCGAATAACGTGAATTATAGATTACATGAAAAACTTTTCATTATATTCGTTAGATGTCTCTAGAATTATCTTCTAAATTATTAAAAACTATTGTGATTTTATTTGAATATATGTATGTAGATTTCAATTAAATATTAAAATATACTAATAAAATTAATAAAATAAAATAAAACGCGAATCACTACATTTGAACGTTCACTAAACTCGTTCAAAATTATGACATTTCCAATCAATATATTTATCGTGCTCGTGCTCCACATGAAATAATAAACACATCACATTCGTTACACACGGTAAAACGTAATTGTCGATATTTGTTCGAGATATGCGATAGTAAAATTGGTGTGAGTGAATCGAAAACGGTCATTTTGTAGGCGTTCTAATTTAATCAGATTTTTACGTTTATTTTTCACAATACAATATGACGGTCGAGCAGGGAGGGTGGAAGATCGATCGTAACTTTGTCATAAGAATATTCCGATCCAAATTCCACACATAAAGAGCATCCGAGCCTAGGCCGGGAAAAATAACACAATATATATTCAAATGCGCATTGTACCATTGTTGGCCCACGATACCGCTCTCCTATCTGGCGATATTACAATATAAAATTGTACGGTGATAATAAAATATGTGCGTCTAGAAAAAATACGGTATGTATGCGCGTGTCACCTGTTTACTATTTCATCTGAATAAAATTTAAATAACCCTTCATTATTCGATTGCGTATAGGCGTGTCCCGGGTCGTATACGTCCACCGATTGTCTACTGACATCTCCAAATCCATATATCAGAGGCTACGAATGGTCAAATAACATAAAAAAAGCATATTGGACCCCCGCAAGATAAGTAGAATAATTCAGAAGTTTTAAATTTTCAATTTGTTGGTTGTATTTTTTGGAATTTCGTCGTAAGAATGTTGTTGGAGTATTTTTGTGTGATGTATGATGCGAAGATTGAAGGATTATCGGATAAACTGTCAACTCTAAAATGGATAGATAAAAGAGTGTTTAATATTCAAAAAAAATATTTTTCATTAACCTTGTACATTTTTTAATCCAATGAAAAAACATCGTATTTACAGTGGAACCTCGATTATCTAGACTAAATGGGGATTAAAATGGTCAAGATAGATAAAAATCCGAATAATCGAGACAAGAAAAAAACATTAAATATTAATTATGAATTAGTTAAAAATTAAATTAAATTATTTATAGAAATTTTTGATGTACGTAATTCAGCACACAATCTTCGAATATTTTTTGTAGGTATTTACAGTCTATTTATTTTTACTATTCTTGGTTATTTGATACTGGAAAAATTTGTTGACATAACATAAAATCGCTATGATAGTGTATTCTTCAGTTCTTATAATAATAATTAACGTATGTAGTTATAATTTTTAACGCCATCTGTAAGAAATTTTTTAAACCAAGAAATTGTTTTATTTTGTTTAAAACCATTTTTCTTTTTTAAATAATTATGTTACTATCACTTTATAAGCAGTGAAGATTATTTTAAATTTAAATTTGTGCCGGATTATAGTTTGATCGCCCTCATAGTTGAGTCTGTCATGAGTCAGTATAACTTTTTACATACTCGTAAATTTTCGGAAATGTGTTATTAAAAAAAAAAATTATCCTTCCAGATAATCGAAAATCCGAATATTTGAGGTACAGATAATAGAGGCTCTACTGTACATACCTTAATATAACATCATAAAAATCAAAATATATTTTTAATCCTGCACGTACGACGGTGCGATAATTTCTCGCGCTGTTAAGGTCGCGCAGGAATTTCAAATTAGTGAGTGTAAGAAGACATTAAGGATGACGACGACCGAGCGGTATGAGAGGGTAGACGTTATCGTTAACGAGAGTTTCTTTATTAAATTGAGGAAATGTTCGAGCTTCAATGTAGCAAAAGATATCATCCCCTCGAATGTCTGTCGTTACTCGAGATGTGTATGGGTATATGTGACCGTGAAACTGCAGCGGCAATTTTCGCAATAAGGGTGCGTGATGGTCCTCGAAGTGTTCCACCATAAAAACGAACATCGTTGAGTGAATTTTGTGTCGTCGAATTTTTGAGTGCGTTGTTAAAAGTTCGCTGCGTGTCACTCAAGACATCTATAGGCGTCTGCCAAAACGTTTTCGATGTAGGCATGTGACTAGATATACAATGCGAAACAATAATTTAAAATATGTTCTTTTCGAAGAAAAAAGTCACTGAAAATGAATTATTTTGAATGAAAATATAAATATTGGAAGAAGAGATATTTCATTTTTTCTTTGTAACGAATTTATAAAAGAATTATTGATAACGTCTGGGGAATATTTGTATTTTTGTTCAAAGATATTCGTCTTGAATGTTTATTTGAAAAAAAAGCGTTATAATCCAACTTTAAAAAAATATCGTATCTGTAAACTTTTGTAATATTTACAATTGTAAATAAATAACTACAACTTTCGACAGCGAAAAATATAATATATCACTCGGTAACCGTATTTTTTTCACACAACTCTGCAGAGCGAAGCGCGCGAAAAAGTTCCTAACACCTCGCAATGTTTTATAAAATTTCCAACATTAAGAATCAAACTACCAGAAAATATAACAAAGTATGAAAGTTTAACGCGAATTTAATTCGAAAAGACCACAATATCTTTATACGAGCGGCCAACTTTTGCGTCATTGAACCGCCCCAGCCGCGCACGTATAACACTCGAGCACTCAAAAGCACAGAGAGATGCACCGCAGGTTCGCGAGCACCTCCACCTGAAAACTAAACTTTCAGACGTTACTTTCGGGGCAATATACGCGCTTTTGTCTCCGTTTTACGACGGCCGCCATCGGCGTGGCTTCTTGGACCACCATTACCGCCATCGCCTCCTGAGGCGTTCATCACTCCTCCGTGTTTTATTTCGTTTTATCTTTATTGTTGCTGACGCATAAAGCACAAAGTTTCTTGGCTCGGTGGCGTGACAATGCCGCATTAAGGCGCCCTCCGTTCGTCCCTCATCCCACGCTTTTCCACCCTTTCTATTGCCTGATAAAATCCCACCTCGGCTAATACCCGGCACACGTACATATATAACTTTGAACAGAAACAGAACTAAACATCTGTATTAAAAAGGTTTTACCAGCCGAAGGATACGCCATTGGTGTGGGCCGCAAGGAAAGCTAAAGCCACCCCTGTTGTGTGGGTGTATTCGTTTTTTTTTTATATATTCGCATTTCGTAGAAAAGTCGCGTAAATCAGACGCGGCCGTTTCGAATCGCGCGTTTTCCCGCTACGCCCATTTCCGACTCGGTTAATTTCCACTATATAATATAATAAAAACGAGGAGGTTAAAAAAATATGGTCGGACTTGGGGTCATCTCTCCTTTGTATATTCGCGAGTTGAAACGCTATTAATTGCCGTGGGCTATTATCGTGATTAACAAAGGTCGTTTTTTATTCGATAAATAAATCACGGCATATTCAACGTTTCAATCGCGCTTTCGATCATACAAATTCAAAAAAGATATTATCATTGTATTAATTTATAACGACATTACTTTTATTATTGTGTCACAATTGAGGTTTAATAACGTAAAAGCGATTTTATTAATTGTACAATGTGTGGTTGTTATTGGGAAAATTCGAAAGCAATCATAAAATTTTATTATTTCATATGAGATCAAATTTAAAAGTTATTTGATAAAACGAACACGCGATACACAGACAATTTGCAAAATAAAGTGCTCCCAACAATTATAAATATCACATATTGGTTACAACAATAATTTTTCCACATAGAAACATAACAGTTTGAAAATATTCATTAGTAACTTTTCAATTGAAACGAATCGTTCGTTTTATGATTTTCCATATGACGTGCGGCTAATGAGTTTTTCTATGTGTGTGAAGAAGAAAAAACGTGGTGTAAAATGAACAGAAAAAAGGGGCGAAAAACACACATAACGCCATAATAACAATAATGGAAAAGCGTGACAGTAACTGTGACAATGACGGTGACGGCAACAATAACACAGCGGTTATTTTAACCGCAATAGTCGCGATACACGAGAATAATAAAAGTCTTCTCTTGAAAAAATACACATAAATTCCGTACCCCTCGACTTGGAAAGTACGATTCTGTACACAATACGTGCAACGGCGTAATAAAAGCATAACATTTATTTTCTTTATCATGAAATTGGTGTAAATATGAAAGAAAACAATTTTCGTTTTTGTTTATCAACGTTAAATATACGATCTTATCGGTTGACTTTGATTCGCATAAACAAATGAAATTTACTCTTATATTTTTGACACATATTATATAAAGTTTTTTCTTGTAATATAATTTTTTTATACAACTTAAGATGAAAATCATGCAAAAAATAATATCAAAACATACTTTAATTCTGTAAATTTTATTTCTATATATAAAAATATAACAATAACATCCCTTTCAACTGAAAATAGCTAAATCGGCTTAACACGCTTATATAATATAACAGCTCAATGTTGGGTGCGAAACTTCGCCCCGGCAGGCGATGAACCATAGCGCTAGAAATCCACCAACTCAAATATAACCATTCGGAGATTTGATTAAAACGGTCGGTTCAATCGTGACTCCGTCTCCCTAGGAGAATCGAAAGGAAGAGAAAGGGTAGACGGTCTCTTAATTAACCGTTTCAGGTGGAGCCCAGTTTCAGCACTGGAACGGCACAAGTCACGCAACTCAAGCCTATACTCAGCGAAATGAATGACGAACCCGATGAATAATTGATTATTCAACAAAAAATTTAATTTAATATAATCGTATAGTGATTTCATTTTAATAATTTTGGTGGGAATCGACACAGTCGTTTTACACTTTTATAGCGAGTCCAAAATCGCATCGATCGTTCGCGGTTCGCTTCTTTCGCAAAATAGCGAAGTTGGAACTTTTGCGAAAGTTCACCCATACAACTCGTCGGCTAAGTGTTTTCGTTATTTTCATGGAAATTTCAAGGTCCACCGAAATGCGATTCGAAAGTTTTCAGTGACGGCTGCCCGCTTAAACGTGCCCGAAAAGATTTATCGTAATGCCGTTTCGCGTTTCACACCGCCATATTTCTCAAATACAAAAGTGATACTGTGAAATATTTACGGTAGACTGATGTTTTGTCATATTGATGTCGAATGAGTTGAAAGTTTAAATCTATAGTATTTTTTCGTGGAAATTGTGACATAAAACGATTTTCAACGATGGTATATGTATTCATCGGAATTTTAAATGAAACATTACGATGGAAACGACATTTGAAAGCGATTTGATAGATATCCCTATTATTATGGAGCGTTATTTTGTATCATATTGACACGACATTAAGCTTTTAATGAAATACTAAATAATGAAAAAAAAATTGATTTCCGATCAAATAAATATAATACGTTGCGATAACTATCTAACTTTAATATGAAATTTACGATCGATCGTAATTACAAAAAGCTTTTGAAATATTATAGAATAGACACGATCATCATTACATAAATAGAAAATTAATTATTGATAATAAATTGAAATTTGAAGAAGAACGACAACTCTCTCCTTTTGTCAGATCTTGATGTTTTGTAGCGCTCGAAACTTTGAATAAACGAAAAAAAATGATACAAAAACGACGTCTGGAGAGCAGAGGCCTTGTTAGACTAAGTGGAGGCTTTATCCTGAAATATTGCGGGGCGTAATCTTCTGAAAAGAATATGACTTGTTTGTTTCAAAGATTGTCGACCTATTGTCATGCTTGGACGTGCAGCGAAACAATTGCATTCATAGGGATGATGCTGTGCAATATTGCCATCAAAAACGTCAGATTAAAATGCGTCCGTGACGTTTATTCGATAACGATGATTTATGAATTTTTAACGATAAAATTATTCGATATTTTTCACGTGAAATAAAAGAGACGTTGATGTCTCGGTATGTGTAGGCTCGTCGTTCCAGTAACGACGTGGAGTCTGAGTGGAATTCTTCAAAAGGTTCTCGAGTCAAATCAATAACATATATGGTTATTTTTTTCGTTTATACGTTCGAATGTTGTATTATATCAAATAAAATATGTAAAGTCAAAACGAAATTGTTTCGAGCGTAAGCGCAACAAGTTCCCATTTTCATATAAAAGACTCGTTTACATACCCGAAAATCGAATTGGAAATTCATCAAAATGTCATTGTTTTTACCGAAAACAAATTTTCGGTATAGCGAAAACTCGTATTTGCATTTTTTTTTTCGATGAAAAGTAACAATAGTGTGGAACGATGCAAAAATAATGGCGATCGTTAGGAATTGTAAACGTTTGATAATTTTTCATGTATATCTCGATAAAATATGAAAACCTAGCGTGAAATTTGTCACACACGCAATATTAAAATTTGACGTATACGTATTATCAAGTAGAGGAATAATCGTTATTGCCCTCGTAATTATAACAGAAAAAATGGCATGTTTCAGAACTTCCTACTTTCAGTGATGAATAGTGATGATTTATCATAACGATTCCAATGATATCAAGCATGAATCACACTGATTTTTTTTAAGAACACATTCAAATTTTAACGATTTATGATCCATTTTATAAACATACATTTCCGAAGACCACCCATATGATTTCGATATAAATTTCAGCCCAGTAAAATAAAGAAAAACACGCGCGATTATATTATTAGACATGTTTTGATACAATGGGCACACACGCACAACGAGAAATCATTTTGAAATCATTAATCACGGTATTAAGCGTCGACCAGGCCAAAAGTAATACACCTATAAATAATATTATAATATGCGCATTATAGCGGGCCTCATAATGCCCGCATGATTAATGTTGCTACAATTTGACGAGTTTCGCATTAATCGTTCGTATTAGTACATGTGCGGGGAATTCGGACTTTTCAACGTTCTCGAAGCGGAAATGTTGCTTTTTTCGGCTACTACGTTCTACCCATGGACCGATTCATACAAATTGCCAATCATCGCGTTTGTTTCGTGGCTAAATTGAACGGGATTTTAAATTTTGTGTCGAAATTTGTTCTTCATTTTTGAGTAATCGATATGAATTTGGAAAGAGTCGATATTTCGATAAAAAAATTCAAATTATTTTGAAATCATATATTTGAATATCAAAATATAAAAGGACTTATGTTATGTGTTATTATCGTTAATTTTTTTTGAAGTATGGTCGAAGTCCTCAAAATCGGTTTTAATAGCATAAATAAATACTTGTATCAGTTGTATGTGCCGCTATGAATTTTTTTTAACAAAAATCATTGTATTATATCTCGAAATATAAAAAAAATAGCACTCGAGTCCTTTTATATTTTCAATATTTCTTTATTATTTGATAAAAAGTTCCACGATTATTTAAAGTATTGAAACGTTAGTTAGATTTGTTTGAGGGGAGATATTTTTTCAATTGTGTGACGCACAGAAGCAAAGCGGATTTATTTCCGTCTGGGAAAAGTCTGAAAGAAAAGGCACTAAAGAAACTTTGAAAAGATAGAGATACATCTCTTTTCAGAATAACCCGATTACACACTAAAATTAAATTCAACAGACGACACACACACACACACACCAAACGCCATCTTCAAATCGAGCAATTTCCACGGAAAATATAATATATACGGAAATTTTCCGAGCTTGTACGAGCTGGAGAACGTCTTTAGGTGCGATTTGCGCCGCTTTAATCAACTTAAATTAGTTTTTCCCGCCGGTGTGCGGCATTATTCGAGCGAGAGAGATACGGGGACGTCTTCCACTTCTTATTTCCAGTTGCGTCTTCCAGTTCCCTCGTTCGTTTGGAAGATTAATTGCTACGGTGTTGCGAACGCGAATAAATCATAGTTTATGCGACCATTTAGCCGCCTTTTTTCGGCCTCCGGCGTACCGCCGACAATCTTGCGACTCTCGGAAACTTTTTCCATTTAATTGCCGGAAGCTGCGTTTCCACCCTATTTATTAGTTAGTTTATCTCGCGGCCTTTTCTTTATAAGCCGCGAAGTTTCCGCGAGGTGGTGCAATGCGCCATTCGGAGGGGTTCTTTGCGACGTCGTTGTCGCTTTTTTTGCCGTGTCGACTTTTTAAAACGGGCCGGTGAAGGACTCGGTTTGAAAGTTGCTAGAGCTTAATCGCAGCCATTAGCGTGGTGTGAAAAAATCGCTGAACGATTGTTTTTTATCCGAACGCGTATTCAAAATTTGATTTTTTGATTGAAATATTAATTTGTTTGCATACAGTATCCCAATAAAATCTATACACACTTTGAAAGTTCATAAGTTTTACAATTTTTATCATTTTTTATACCTAAATTAACTTGAAATGAAGGCATAAGTTCAAATTAAATATTTAATAAAGAAATTTACGGTAAAATGTTACTGAAACTATGAAAATATCTTTTAAGTTAAAACAAATTTAAAAAAAATACACATGAAACTTTTTTTTATTTAAATGTACAATAAAACAATTTTAAAACAAAAAATTGTTTTTGAGATAGTATTTTTTTTTTGAAGGGAAGCCCACCTTCCCGCCTGATACATGCACCCCACTCTATGCCAGTTTGAGATAGTCTATAAACAATATGTCAAAAGACTAAATTTCTACAAGCCAACGACAAGATGAAATGTTCCATGAACCGACGCGTAAAGTTCATAGATATTAACAATGAACGGTTTGATCATCGAACATTTCATAGACATTTCAGTGAACGGTCTGTGACGTAAAAATACTATAATTCAGTGTCCGATGGCACATATATTAGATTATAAAAAGGAAATTTATTTAATTATCGGCAAAACAGCAAACCTTTCTATTTCAATTATGTTAGAAAAGTCAAATATTATTAATTTAATGATGAAAATTCGGATCAAGATTAGAGGTATCATATGAAATTCTAGGATTCTCTAAATCTCACTATGATAGTTTTTTTTTTGATAAAAATCTACAAAAATAAATTTTATAACGCTAAAATAGCAATAGTTAACGAATTGTAAGAAAAAATTGAAATAAAATGCATCCGAACTTTTAATCAATTTGCGTTGTTTGAATTTTCATCGCTCTACCTTCTAAGCAATTTTTTATTCAAAACGCTTATAAATTTAATTTTTTTAATAACTATACAGATCCCACATTTATTTTCTTTAATTTAGAGTTTTAACAATAATCACAACTTAATAAATATCAAAGTTACAATCATTCAAAATGCGTACACATTTTTTTAGTACACCTATATTGAGACACAAAGAATGTTTAAAACTTTGTATGTATATTAGATCGAATTTAATGGAAAATGTTTGAAAACGTTAAATTCGACATTATTTCTCGTATCAATGCGTCAATTCGATCGGTGTAGGCTCGCGGGAATTTTCCATGGAGTTTTCCTTGGCGGCGATTTTCCACAATGTCGGAAGCCAAACGCCACGTAGTTCCATACGTAGCCCATATTTTCCAATATGCCCGGCCGCGTTCTCTCTTTTGCCTTGCTCTTTCCACCCGACATATTGTCCTGACACATTGAAATATGTTTTTCCCATATTAACGATGCCGCCTTGGGAGGCCGCCTCGTTCACTATAACCCAACTCTATGCGCTTTATGTACAAGTAATAACGAGTCGAACGTTTCTGTATATGAATTCGGCACGTGATTTCCGACTGGCTACGTTTTCATTTTTAATTTCCTATTTTCGCAAACACGTATTCCGTACTAGAAACTCGATCGTTGATTCACAAGGAAGGGGAGTTTGATGGCATTTTTTTAATATTCAACTTGGATATAGTCAAATATTTCATTACATCAACTTCAAAGTTGGAATAACTTTGAAATGATATTCTCTTGCATTTTAAGAGGGGAAAGTTATAAGAAAATGATAAAAAAATACTTTAAGAATTATATTATTTCAAATGGACTTATTGGAGATGCGTTATATTGAATTGCTTTAAATCTATCGATCCGATAAATTAACAGTATGAAAGTTTTGCACTGTCAATTTTTCAGTAACAGCCTGAGGGCAATAACAACGATGCAAGCCACCGTCTTGGCGATGTCGATTTATTATCATATCGCCTCGATGAAAACGATTTCGCGTGGGTCGAAATGATTAATCTGGCTTCATCGAAAGATGGCGAGGAAACCACCGTCGAGGAATCTGGAGCCGTTCAGACAATGGGGACGTGTACCGAAATGAGATTGTTGAAATGGAATTCTTTGCTGTTGAAAATATAAAGCATCAAAGTGCCGGTACTTTTCGCGGAACATAACGGAGCCGCGATCCTCAGAGCGTTTAATAATTACACGTGTCGGTGTATCGTTTCGCGAATGTGGTTCGAACAAATTATCGATATTCGTGTTTGCGAAATGTTTCAATAAATAAATTGGCTTTGTATAAATTGAAGAAGGATTACAAGACACGCTTATTAACAATTTGAAATATTTTTAAAGTATTCCTTCATAAAAATGTTAAAAAAACACTGACGTACTTATAAGATTTCTCAAAACCCGTGTATTTAAAATCCACCGGGTCTAATATTTTGGAAACCCGACGAATCCGAGCCAAGTCCAGGTCCAAAATCAAATATATTAAAATCACCCGATATAAAGTAAATATAGTGCTATCCAATTGTTGATTGTGTTTCATGAGGATCTTGATTGACTATTGTTTCTTAAAAAATAGTTCAATTTGTATTGTATAATTGTGAATTGTTTAAAGTTTGATTATTTTGATCCCGATTTTAGGTTTAGATTTTGGGTTTTAATCCCGAATCCCATATCCGGATTGAAGGTCATTAACTCATTACTCAGTGAATCAGATTGTGGGTCGAGTCCAGAAACCCAACGTACATAGAACCGAAAAATTCATAATACAATTCATATTTCACTTAAATTTCTCAAAATCCAATACAATGGCTTAATACAAAAGACATATCGCGTTACGCGCACCACATAACATCCGAAATTATTGTTCAAATAAACCATTTTTTCTGGAACAATACGATTATAAATTGACTACTAAAAAAAAGCGAGACACGACCTCAAAGGCATTCGAGTGTCAGAATATCGGATTTAGCGTCTCGTTAAAGTCCGATACAATTATGAAAACATTAACGAGGGTAATAATTCGGATCCGCGTCCCTTTGCGACGCTAAGGGGATTGTGTCAACGGAAGAACAACAATGGCAAAGCTCGTCGCCGTTAATGGATCTTATTACCGATTCACGAGATCGCATCGGCACCGATTTACCATCTCGACTTGTATTTATTGTCCGCAAGCACCGAACGGCGAATGGTAAAAGGACGCAAGAATGGTGGTCCGAGATAGGAGGACGAATTGAACGATTAAAATCTTCCGTGGTCGTTACGATAAGGATCCTACTGCGGTGCGGAATAAGCTTTTCCCAAATTAAAAGAATTGCTTTCGAGAAATTTCAATGTCGTCTGGGAGATTATGTTTATTGAAGTCATATATTTGGTCATTGCATAAGTTTCGTCGTATTTTTTCGATGGTCAAATTTGGTCTGTCTCCGAACTAATAAATAATATTACAATTCAAACTATTTTATCATGTGGAGGATACTTCCGTTTCAGTATCTGTTAAGCTTTGACCTAACTAGGAAAAAAAAACAACCTGTTGGAAATTTTAAAATGTCTATAATGAAGTACATTTATGGTATTTTTCATAGTACAAATTTTGTAAAAAAAATAACACGACTACGGCAATCAAAAATACTTGCAATGTATACAGTAAAAATGCAATTAACGTTAGAATGACTCAATTATGGTTTCCAATATTCAGATCTGGGATTTTTTATTAACTGATAAACATGTTGTTACTGGCCATAATTAATTCTAATTCACGTCAAAATATCTTAGAAGTCGTGATGAAAATGGGAGTCCACCGATGAAAAAGTGCAATAACTGCAATCGCATCGGTTTCGTTTCAAAATACGATGAAACGTTTGCATTAACCTGATAATTGATTTTCACTTTTTTATGTATACTTGTTCCTTTGAAGAAGGGTGATATGGCAAGTTTCGTGTACATTTGAGACATTTTATAAATACAGCGGGAGAGTTTCATCGACATATAAAAAAAACATTCGAGAATATACTCATATATCCAATTTAGTAGCCTAACGTAAGCTGTCAATCACACTCCCCGTACGGTGCGAAACTTTGAAGCAGGAGAGATATTATAAGTTTGACAGTGAGTATTTCTTCGAACTCATAACCAAGTTTTCAAATTGGATAAGAAGCGGCCAAGACGGGGAGGGGTCTGGCGAGTCCCGAACTTTGACTTTTTCCATTTCTTATAGATTTTTCACGAAATAAAAGCGGATATTTGCCGACTGCCCTTTTTCCCCGCGTAGATTTCCTTCTCGTTCACGCCTCCTGATCAATCATTTAGGTCCGCTTTTCGCCAACTTCGCAAAGAGGCGATTCGCTCTGTGGCGGGCCCGCGTTTTATTTTTCATTCGAACGCTTATTTTTTTCGTACGACTTTCGAGCGGATCGTTTGGCTTTTATTTATGTGCGAACTGACGTTTCCGATCGCGCAATGTGCAGTGGGAAAATGTGCAAAGTGCGATACGGCGCGTTTTCATTTCGCCCATTTGAAAAACACGAGACCGTTTTCGACTCGGATGCGGCACGTTGTTGAGTTACGCTCAGTGCTTGAAACTTTCATATCGCACAAGTGAAAACATAGTTGCAATCCCAGGATTTAGAGTTTGGGCTATGAGGATGCTGGTGTTGTTATGAGAATGATGAATTTTTATTTGATGTATAAATCTGGGTTTCCCTGTATAAGTGACAGAATTTAATTCTCAGTTACTCGCATGGTATCTACTGGACACCAGTACACATAATTTCAGTGATAAATTTGTAAAAAGTATCATTTTTAAATAATTTCAAGTAATGAGATATGATTTTATGAACATATTTTAGACACTAAGCATTACAAAAGTCTCAGATGCATTTTTTTAAATTTCAAACAAAATTTGATATTCGCGCACCAATCATCTTCGTAATCGTAAAAATTAAAAATACGCGTTGACAAAATTGGTTATTAAATAGAAACGAATGAACCCTACACAAAGATTTAGTGTAAACTATATTATGAAGATTGATTTAATAGAAAACTGAAAAAAAAAATCACAAATACCTATTATCATACAGATATAAAACTCCTTTCCGTTTTTAGTATGATCATTTTTTTATATTCTTGTAAATTCCTCAAATATCATTCAAAACTAGTCAAAATTTTTATTATGATTCATTGATTAGTTTGAAAAATATATTTTGAAAGAAAGATTTCTAGCTTTTCTAGTCCTGAAGATATTTTTATTTTTTCACCTACTGGTGTTTGACATGCACTACACGAGTAACAGAGGGTTAATATTATAAATGTTTATACCCTACAAATGCATCAATTTAGAGCTTTCCAATATAACTGTACTCAAACACAATCGTACAAAACAAACGATGCTAATGATCTTCATAACGAGCGCCCGTATCTATTCGAAAACATAGGCTATCGAAAGATTTACGTAGAAATATTCATTTTCCATTAATAACCCAAGATACAGGCGACCGGTCGCGTCCAACGACGACCCCCAACCAATAAAATACAATTATGATAATATAATGGCTTCATTAAAAATTGGCATTGGCCTGTACACATGTACCGTTCCGATAATGCGTAAAATATTACGTGTTTTTGCAGGGGACGCTTTGCTATCGCGCGGCGGGCGGCCCCCCTTATCAGCTGCAGGTAAACGTAAATTGAAACACAGAACCTCACTCTCCTGATGATTAATTGCTGGAAAGGGAGACCTGGCCCTTATCTTGCTCCAGGACTGAGGGAAGGGAAAACCGACGGCACGCGAATCGAAGACGATGATGATACGGCCTAATTGCCCCATCACGCGGGAACAATTCGTGCTTTGTGTATAATTAAAGTCATGAACGTATTTTGATTTGGATATCAACAAATTTGTATAGGTATAGTATGAAAGAATTTGATATTTTGATCAATTAATGACTTAGTAATAAATTATGCATAGGTTCAATGTAACTCGGTTGAAAGAAATATGCATGTTATGATTGAAAAGCTCGTTAAGCTCCGAGACAAAATTCGAAACGCCATCACATTCAGCCGGATATTAATCTGATTTATTGACTTATTAAATTCGAGAGATGACTCTGCAAAACAGGTATTTAAATAAACATCTCCTTATCTTTGTCATTTTTTCTTGCGACGTATTCGTATGCATATTTTCAATTGACGTCTCGACTGCTTCATCAGCTTAAAAGCCGGTTATAAATTTACGAAAAAAGAAAGACGTTTCGTATGCACTTCTTATGAAATATGATCGATGCATTTCTATAAAGCATTTTTTTATTTAATTTTCCTATCGATTTTCATACTCGAGGTGAAAGCGTTTCTGGAGCAACTTCCATGCTCGAGTTATCGATCTCATAATAAAATACTACCGGCAACAGTTTTACTCACTACGTAGTACTCCGTTTTGTTTTGTTTCTTTACTCTTAACACTGTGTGGCAATCGAGCGTTCCGACATTCCATACTGGGTTGCAAGTTTAAAAAAAAAACCAGTCCGTCCCACGCACAACACTTCTCGCTCATTCCGCTGCAGTACATAGTATGTTACAGATGCACGAGAAAGTTCACAGTTCCCACAATGAGAAAATGCAAGGTTAGACCCTAAAATACCGATATGCAAAAACTGAGCCACAGATTGCATTTTCCATATTTGGAGAACGAAAACGGATCGAAAATTGCTCATTTTATGCTTCTTGAATATTCAGATCGCTGAATCGTCGCTGTAGGTATAATATAATATTTGTTCGGAAAGGCGACTATATAAAACGTTTTATTATTCATTTCGTTTTATATATTGTGCGTAATATTTATGCTTGACGAGGATTTAGCGAGCGTGTAAATTACATATTATGCTGACCTGCCGCAAAAGGCCAAATGAATATATTAAACATTAAGGAATAGTAAATCTTAATTTGTGAAGTTGCGCCGATGTCGTGGTTGCCACTGTACTAATGAATTAAGATTTTATACTTCTGATGTTTAATGTTGCAAAGCGGTAGCAAAATGCATCGCCAACCTTTGACAATTTGTAAAAATATAAAACACTTTTATAATAGAATAGTAAAAGTATATAAAATAAATTAATTGGGTTTACTGTTATTTTATCAGTTCACGTTGAATTGATATTTATAGAAGCATTATTTACAAATTCAATTATAGAAAGCATACTTTTGCTTATAATACATAAATGCCATATGATTTACAAATGTTATCACTACGCGTAAATTAGTAATATCATGAGATTGTAATATGATATTAGTTGAAATCGTGTAAACGAGTTCAAGTATAATATAATATAATAACTATCAACTAGGAAGGTCAAATTTACTGTATTTTTTTACCGGTAATCCAGTATTTTTTTTTATTAATAAAAGGTTTACCGGTAAATTACATTTTGTATAAAAGCCGGAGAAAACTAGAAAAAATAACGAAAACCAAAAAAAAACGTGAACCTACACAACCTTTTTTTCAAAAATACTTGAAAATTAAATAAAGATTTTTTTTTTTTTTTTACCAGTAAAAGTTAAAAATTGACCCGTAAATTACCGAACTATTATTTGGATCATTTCGGTCCTCCCTAGTTTCAACTATTTCCATACAAAATCGAATGAGCAAATACTTGAATCATTAATCAGCAATATGAGAATAGTATTATCAACCGATCGACCCTTTCCGAACCTAAAAAGGGTTCGCCTCACTTTTCGAAAAGAGACGAGTTGTCGACACCTGTCACGGTACAATTTCACGCAATTAACAACGAGACGACCTTGGTCTGATGCTGAGGCATGTCGTCTCCGGAGCCAGCCGAAGAAGCCGATCCCGAAAGCTCTCGCCGCATAAATCTCGCGAAAGCTCATCCGGCCATAATGAAATATATATCATAATGTGCGCACAATTATTCTTAATGCGGCTCAGAGAGGCCCCCTCGAGCGGTTCTAGTGTTTCTCGTGAATTAACTACGTTGTGCTATATTAATAAATTGTAAAATAAAATTTGTTGTTGTAAATGATATTAGTCTGAGATTTATAGAAAACTTTGCGGAGAAAAAAATGTGAAGAATAATGTTTTCATCTAATAACAAGTTGTATCAAAAGTTTTAAGTGTGTACATTCAATAGAAAGTTTCAAAAACTATGCGAAAGTTATGGGAGTAAAAAATTTTAAGAACTTTATTTATATTGATTTGAAAAAGAATTGGTTCGAATTTATTTTTACAATATTGAAAACTAAAATATTTTTCATCAAAAGAAATATAATTTTTTTTTCGATACTATAAAAAACCAACGAGTAACAATCAAAGGGCCGTATCAAAAGAAATAAATATCATTCTTGTTCTCGAGTTTTCAACAACGCATATTAATTATTGCGCTTTGTGTATGTACGTTTTGAAACGAACATCGTCGGTGTTGAAAAGGTATCCGATCGACCGACAAAATTAATTGCATTATGCGTTTTGGTGCATAGCTTCAAACGATGCAGATTGTCGTCGGCCTATAAACATGTCTTTTTTAAAACACAAGACACTTCGAGGGCTGTATTTTTTCGCCTTGACGATAAAATGTGGACATTTTATGGACGACGAAGCGAAAAGATTGTCGTAAAAGAATCTCATGACACGCTCTAAATTTAAGATCAAGATTTTTATGATTAAAAATTCTGAAACATTATTTAGTACGAGGAATTATGGCGCTCGATAAAAAAGGTATTTTTCTCGAAAATAATTTTCCCCTGGGTACAGTCGCGGTGAAAAGTAAAAACAAATGATTTCTCGGAAAGGCATGACATAATGCTGATATAAAAATGGTAAGGACGTCTGAACAGGTTTAATGTCATATTATTGCGGAGTCGTCTCGCGATATTCAACATGGTAAAAATCAAAATGAAAAATTATATAGTGTGGGTGCTTAATTTTCATTTTATTGCTATACACAAGTTTGCATATATCGCTTTTATTGCACCTCCTGCGCTCTTATGTTGCATGAAACGAACTACGACAATTATTATATCGTACCTGGATTTATTGTGAAATAAGACTCAGATAACAAATTGTAATTATAGTAAATCACTAAACAATTTACAAGGAGATTCCATCAACAAAAATAGAATTTAATGGATTAAAATAATATTTCACATTATTTTTAATGTGCAATTCCAAAATTTGCTACGTTTATTCAAAACCATACTAAAGCGATTAATTTAATTTAATGTATTTTACTTTATGGCCAATATATCAAGAAGTAATTGTAAGTGCGCTGTCATCGGCCACAGTAGTCGCTCTCGACTGAAGAAATTTATTAGGAAATTTCAAGATTTGGCGGCCGATTATCATCGAAAAATGTCGGCACGATATTTTCATTCTCTGTTGAATTTTATGAGCGGAGACTTAATTAAGTTTCGGGCAATAATGTAAAACGAGCAATTAAGAGCGTTGCTCCTAAGCGGCCAATTTCTGAGATGTTCATTTTAGTGAATTTATTAAGTTACGGGGCACCGGTACCGAGCTTGGCTAATTTCAGGTGACCGAAAGTCCCTCCTTCGTTCGAATTTGTCGCAATTTTGTAATAACATAAAATACCCTATTTAATTTCATGACAAAATTCAATTCTTTATGTTCATAACGTCATGATTTCTAAGAACAATACTTATTTAAACGAGAACGTTTGGTCATTCGAAACGAACGCATCCTACGCCATTGCAGACGAGCTCCGCGGGAAGATTGCATCTTCAACACCATATGGATCCTTATTGGGATAAAAATCTGTTTAAAGCCTTAACATACGGTGCAAGCGTAGGCGATGAAACGACGACGATCTTTGCACGACCGTACCACTCGATAAGAGACCCCATAATAATAACCGTTCGTTTGACTTTTCTCATATTACGAGCGACACACATATTTCCATACTTTAATGATTGTATTATGCAAATAATCCGCGCCGGTTGTAAATTTGTGCACCGTTCTTTTTTTCCCATTTTTTTTATTGCGTCTGGGTTCGAAATTCGTCGTGTGCTTTTTCTCGTACGTACACTCCATTTAAGGAAACTAGAACCTATAAAATATAAGCGCGTATATATCTTTTTCAAATTTATTTTCGGCGCTGCGCTAACCCTTTTTTTGTGACATGAATTCATGGCTCTTGTTAGGAAACTTTTAATTCGAACGACGGGACAGAAGGGCGATGAGAAGCCGGAAGCGTGCTATGAAAAAAAATTGATGGGACCGACCCTTATCTTGACTCGACACAAAATAAAACCAATAGGCGTTTTCGGAAACGAATGCAACGTTTACTGTCACCTTTATGTTTCGTGAAAAAAAGTTTTATTCCATAAAATTGTAAGTTTTTATTATGTTAAGTAATATTTTATATTTTATACGAGTTTTTTCAGAACTGAACTGCGTACGCAAAATTTTTCAGCGCGTAACGAGAGATAGCGTATTTGACTTTAAAATTTTTGACGCGGCCGGTGCAAAACTTTCGAAAAACGGCGAATTTATGCAAAACTCTTGCTGAAAATATGCACGTGCGAGTAGCCGCAGATCTGGTTTTAATCGACGCAATTTTCGAGAACGCAGGCCCCTAATTACGTAGTGGTAGCAACCCCATTATCCTATGGGTATCCAGGAAAAGCTGATCTTGTGTTTTCGCAGAAAACGAACTGGAAAGTACATGATTTTATCTATTTGGCATTTTATAATTCATGAGGCGAGAATATTATTATAAATTGACGCATCGTTTTTCATTATTTTTATAGATGTGAAAGTGATTTAGTTGATTTGAATATACTCGAATTCGAGTAAAATTTATGGAAATAGAGCGAAACGTGTTTGAAATCTAGTTTTTTATGTTTTGGGTCGTTTATTTTATATACATTCGTTGAAACATTGAGTAATAATCAGAATTTTTTGTGTATTGTGGGAAAACTATATATGGTTAATTTTCAGAAGTAAACAACCTAAACTATATTATATTCTAACTATAAATTATTTTTATTAGATATATAATAATTATGTTTTGGAATTTAAATAAATATAGCATAAAAATATGAATACCGGACATAAATAAGGGCGTTAAGTGTCATTTTTAAGATTTTGAGATACAACGGTTTTTCTAAAGAAATTCCCATAGTGTCTCATACAACCGATACAAGTTCAATAACCAATTTTAACGACTTCGATCATATTTTAAAACATGGGGGTATATAGAACGTATTTCTATCATAAAACCGATTTCGGACATTTTGACACTCAAATCCTTTTTTATTTTCGTTATTCTTATAGTATATTTGAACTCGAAACACGAAACTTTCTCACATAACACCCTTCAATTTGTGAAAAAACGCATACGTCAACACCAAACGCAAGCAATTACACCATAATTTCACCATCAACAACACAATTTTCGACCCCAAGGATCCATCAGCACCAAAGAGCGAGACGGGGTGGCGTTTACAAAGCGGCACCATCAATATGCGTTCGCGGCACCAACGACGAGAAAGAGCGCTTAATTTGTGGGCCGGTTATTGCGGATTGTTTATGCTAATTAGATCGGTCGTGTGCAATTGGCGGCTGTCGACCAACTCACCTGAGTTATGACCCCTCGAAGCCTTCAATTTCGTCGGCGGAATGTCGCGAAGGATAATACAGCCTTCGTCCTTCGACGTTGCGAGTGTTAAAGTAGATTGTGGGACGAGTCCGGTGGTCTTCGGTTGTGGGTCGAATTGTGAGTCGTTTTGAGATGAGATTCATGAAAACAATCTGAAAGCAGAAGCTCCCAGGTGGGAATTGAATTCCTTAATGAATTTTTTTTCTCTTCAATAGACCTTTATGGTATCGATATGGTAAAGTATAAAAGCGCGCTGTCAAGCCAATTTAATTATAAACAGCCGTAAAGTTTCGATATTTTGCTTGTAAGTATATACGAGTAAACGCCGTCTGGATACCTGGCATAAAGATGTAAATAGCCAAATAAGCCACGCGCCTGAACTTGCAGTTTTGTCGTTTTGAAATTCAATTCCCACCTGTGAGCTTCACCTTATGAGTGCGATTTGTATAAATCGATCGAAGCTATTAAAATCAATATCACATCTGATTAGAGATTCCAATATAGGTACTAATGGTTTTTTGACCAAAATTCGACCTCGGGTTGCCTGTGATTCAAAATGGATTATGGGTGGATACCAAAATAAAATAAAGCTATTATATTACACATTGAAAGAAAAATTATATCAAAAAATAATTTATATGAAACCAAGAAATCCTTAAAATCTTGAATTTATTAGTTATCGTTTGTAAAAAAAATATTCTTGGCAAATATTTAGAAATTGTTTACCAATTTTTGAAAACTGTTCGCCTTACTAGGGTAGAGTCTGAAAAGACAATTTTATCTACAGGATTAATTTACACAAAAATAAGGTTAGGGAACGAAAGTTTAGATGTATGTTTTTTTTAAATCCTATATTAATACTAAAAACGATTTTAAATAAAAATGTTATCATTTTTTGGGTTTATTAAAGAAATTGATTATTCTTCTCATTTTTACTCAAATTAATGATTTAAATCATTTTTATACAGCATATTTTATAAAATTTAATAATTATAAAATTAATTAATTATTTAATCAATAGTTATCTTTTAATAAATTATTGTTTTATCGCAAAATAATGGAATTTTTCGCACAATTGTATAAATAAATTAATACCAATAGTACCGGGAATAGGATTTTTTTTCAATAATAACAATATTGACAAATCTCGACATTTTTGGAATCACATTTGCCCAACTCAAAATAAATCAATACCAGTAATACCGGGATAATCATTTTTTCGATAATACCCATATTAACAAACGTCATTATTTTTGAAATCCCTAACGCTCACATTCGCTCAACTCATTTAGCCAGCTCTCGCAATTAGCCAGAGTCCTACATACGTCGTCCGAACGCATCGATCCAGATTTAACGAGTTGCATTGAATGCATGTGCATATCGCAAACACAGTATAGAATATTAAAGCAAACAGGACGTGCCGGTCGCGTTGAAACGAGCCGTCAACCGACGACATCTCATAATGAATTCATCCCGTCGAGTTGGTGTGCATTGACGTCGCGATCTCAATCTGCTCCGTTGGCGCTTAGAAATGCATTAAGATGGATGCTATATATAAATTTTGCGAACGAACATAGTGGAAAAGTTGAGAAATTCAATCTTTTATTATATAGAGCGGTTCTGCTTTCAGTTTATTACAGGAATAGTTTCTGTGGAACGTAATATTATTTTTTCGTACGTATTTTCATTATGAACGTATTTTCATTATGAAAGAATTGTTTGGATGTTTGAAGACTGGAAATAAATAAGGACGTAAATGCTATTATGATTTTGAGATACATCCAATCCTTTATTTATACGAGAAATACGTTCCAGAGACTACCGTATAAAATAAAAACCGCGCGAAAAATGTATGGTGATAATATTAGAGATAGGTTTCATCTGTATATTTCCAACCAAATATACTCGTACTTTATTAAGAATGTGTAATGTAAAAAAAATTCGCCATGTGAAGTCATAAAAAAAATCAATGAATGATTTTTTTTTATTTAATAAGTATAATTGTATACTGGCCTGCACCTAATCATACCATTGTGGTTTAATTAATAATACTTTTTTATATCGCGTTAAAGTGAAATAAAAAAATATTTGAACCGTGTTATTTCAGAAACTTGTAAAAAAACAACACACAATATTAAAAACCGATTTTGGGGACTTTATTCATATTTTAAAACATAGGAATATGTTACAGTGTATTTGCTAGTCAAAATAAATTTTGACTAGTTAAAATATATTTTATCTAGTTAAAATATATTTTATCTAGTTAAAATATATTTTATCTAACCTGCGTAGTTATTTCATGTGACACAATGGAAAAATAATTTAAATGGTCAGGATCAGAACCAGTTAAACTGTATTTTCATCTATTAAAATATATTTTAACTAGACAATTGGTATTCTAATATAAATTATCTAAAACGTCAGTCAAAATATATTTTAATTGATAATACATTTTGATTTTAACGTATAATAGAATGTATATCTGGTATAAAACCGATTTTGGATATTAAGTCCCTTTTAATATCCGATATTCACTCGAGTTTATATGTTTCTATTTAAATCGAAATTGCATAGAGAATGTATTCCATTTTATATATACGTTTTTAGTCGTTTTAGTTAGGTTCAGTTGACGACGCCCTCGGTCCCGAGATAAATCGAACCGATAACTAATTTATCTCGTTAATCTGATCGAAGGTGGTACACGAAGACGAGCGCTTCGATCGTTCGATGTTATATAAAAGGTGTTAAGTTGACGAGATCGCCGTGAAAAAGTGAAATTTATCGTCGTCGAGGGGCACTCGCTCGTTTTAGAGACGGTGTTGATTCTTGATTGTATCGCACGATAGTCATCTATGGTCTCTTTAGAATTAAACGTTTTACAAGGGACTGGAATGAAAAATGTTCGTTTAAGATGGATTTTACGGAACTTTGGAACATTGGGATTATTCGAATCGAGGTCATGATGATTTTGATGATTTATTATTGCATGAAATAGATGAAACGTGTAATGATTTTGACGTTCATTGAAATTATAATATAAATATTTTTAGATTTATATATCTTGAGTTTTAGTATGTAAATTTATACTCATAAAAGCATTAATATACATATATTTGCTGAGTAAATTGTATTTTTTCTACAAATTAGCGTGAATCGTACGACAAAGTCGAAAAACCTTGAACTTGTAAAATAAAGAAACAAACCACATACATTTGCACGTCACAAACGGCGTTCTTTCTAATTGACAAACGTTTTTTGACAATCCGCATTAATCAACATAACACATAAATACCAAAAAAGAAAGAAAACGTCTAAAATGAAAAACTAACACGTTGAAAACCTGTTGATGCTCGGGAAAACTCGACATCGCTACTGCGAGGAAGTATCCAGCTACCTAATACATCAGGTAGATAACCTTCTGACCAGTGGTGGATCGATATATTGCTTAAAGTATGTGTCATATTTGTCGATTGAGAATTTTAAGTTTAAACGTTTAAACATTTAAAGTATTCAAAGTAAATGAAATGTAATAATAGGCCAATGCATAAGTTTTAGCGTAATCCTCTTTTTACACGGTTCCGAAATAGCACGGTTCAAGGAAGAAGAACCGATTATTTTTTTTACACGAGTTTTTCACTTTAACACGGTACAAAAATAATAAAAAATTGTTTTATTTTGCCACAATAGTAAGATTCAGTAAAGGCCAGTATACTGATATGTATGTATGTAAATATAGTTATTAAATAAAAAATTTCGATGTTTTTTGATGATTTTACATGGCGAAAATTTTTCACATTACACATTTTTTAAAAAGAACATTTGAATGGAAGTTCTATCCAAATATAGTGATGGAACTTATCTCCAATTTTTGTGTGGTCACCATACATTTTTTACACGGTAGTCTCTGGAACGTATTCCCCGTGTAAAAAGAAGATTATATGTATGATATTTGATACAAAAAAAAAACAAATCTTTTGCATTGATCAGATACTACACATAAGTGCTCTCATCAACCTAAAATTCAAGCATCCTTTTCAAGACTGTTGACTATCTCTAAAGTCACATCATTTTCATACGAAATTCACAAAGAAAGAGCGTGCCCTTTCTCTGAAACCGCCACTGCTCCCTGAGTGTCACAGAGCCAACCAGTTCAAATATTTGCGAGTCGGTCGGCTTGCTTACCATTAACCTGTCGCAGAGATGGCGCACCTCTGTTGGTTCACCAATTAGCCGTTGCCATTGTGTAAATTGGCGGCGAGCGCGAAAACGAGCGCGACATCCGCACACGAAGCCTGAATTAATAACGCCTCTTTCTTTGGCTTACCCTTCGTTTTGGATGTCGTCTTGTCGTTTAGGATGTCGTATTGTCGTTGAGGATGTTGGTGCGGTTTGCGCGTGTAATTGGACGTCGGCGGCGGGCCGCTAACGATGGAGGATCGGGTGTTATAGAAGATGTTCGAGAGGTAATAACGGATTGGAAAAAATGGTCGGAAAATTTATTGTTTCTATTCGCGAAATAAAGTAGAACCTCCATTACTTGGATTAATCGAAAAAAATAATTATTTTTTTTTATAAATATTAGATTATACGAGTTTTTTTAAATGAAATGCGTCCAAAAGTATACGAGTGTGTAACAAAATTATACTGACTCGTGACATATTCAAATATGAAACTGATCAAAATGAAACCTGGCAGAAATTTTATTTTTAAAATAACTTTTATAGCTTATTTAGTGATAGTAACATAATTTATTTTCAAAAACATTTTTTTTATACAAAGCAGAATTATTTTTGTTTCAAAATTTATTTTTACAGGTGGCTTTAAAAGTTGTGACTTCATTCATTATTATCTTGGGAACCAATGAATAAACTACCTTGGCGATTTTATATTATGTTCACAAATTTTTCCAGTATCAAATAACAGAAAATAATAAAAATGAACAGACTTTTAATACTTTTAAAAAATACTAAAGGTTATGAGCATGATTATGCACACCAAAAATTTTTGTAAATAATTCTATTTTTATTTTCTAATAAATTCCTAATTTTTTATTTAATATAATTTTTTCTTGTCTTTATATTCAGATTTTTCACTATCCGAACCATTTCAATCAGTTTAGTCCAAATAATCGTGGTTCTACTGTATATATTAAAACCGCAAAGGTCATAAAAAACAATGTTATTTGATTCGAGGAAAACGTAGAATCGATTCGCCTCTAAATCAATCGAGACATATTGAAAGTCGTCATAAAAAATTCGTACCATCACGAAATTTAATTGATACCAAATTTCACACATAAACGTCACACATTCATACGGAATTAAATATCGGAAACAGCTCACGTTCCGAAGTGACGCACGTTCACAATACAACCGCTACGCTAAACGTCGATCAAGTCGCAATCAATCCGAAACGCAAACGACATCTTAACACCTCGGAGCCTGCGAGAGTGAGACATTAAGCACGCACTTCACACGTGCGAGGAGGAAAGCTCTCCGTTGACGGGAGCTTTCGCTGCGGCCATCAGTCATCGGCCACCTGTACGTCCACTAATTGATAATTCACGTTAATTGTCGTAGACCGTTGAATCGAGTGCCGGCAAAGGCTTCGTGGGGAGTGTTTGCGGCCGTATAACACCGGTAGTAGTGCAATCAGCGTCATCGGATACCTTTGGATTCGTTGCACGTGATGCATGTCCGCTTCGGTGTGCTTTTGTTCTTGTTTGTTGTGTTGCGGTGTTGAAATGGGTATACCTATATATTTGCAGGGTTGGATTTATGTGTGATTTTTTTTAGCGTTTTATTTTGATATCGTTGAAAATTTTTTACGTTTCATTTCGAAAAGGCCTGTATTTAATTGATCAGTAAAAAAATACTATTTTGATCAGTAAAAACAAAGTACATATATGGTTGTTATTCGGTTCTGTGCACGTGGAAATCTTTTTGAACTTGTTGGATCAAGTCTCAATGTAGTCACACGTAGTAGTAAGCTAACCTAACCTAACCTAAACCTCACCTAACCTAACCTAACCTAACCGATCATTTAACAATTTTTTACTGATCATTTTAGTTATTATTAACCAGCCAAATAATTAGTTACCTTTCGGCCATGTTCGGTCTAATTATTAAAAATAAGCTTTTGAATAAATAATGATATAAAGTTAATTTTAATATTACACTATTATATTAATATAAAATACATTGATTTTTTATAAAAAAACATTCAATTGTAAAAATAAAAAAAAATGAAAGGAGAAATTTTGCCTCATTCCCACCCAGTACTATTGCAGTGTGCATACACTGGACTGTTCACGCGAGGCACACTTAAGTTACGAAAAACGCCAGAATATAATAACAAAAGCTTTTCCAAATAATGCTAAAACAACATGTTCATATAAAGCGAACGGTTTATTTACATTTAATTATTACGATGATGTATAGTGCACTCGCATTTACATACATGCGTGCTCAATTGAAAAATTTGTCCGTTAAAATAATCAATAAACGTTGTATGCTTTAAGTGAACATATTTTTTATATTTGTTTACAAAAAACTAGAGAAGATAAAATTAGTTATTACAAATTCTAAGAATCCTAAGTAATTATTGTATGTAAAAAAAACTCTAAAGGTAAACTAACGATAGTATATCATTATTATAGAAGCAGTCAATTTTTTGCATAGTAACTATCTGATATCTAAATTATTTATCAAAGAAAACATATAATGTTCGAGAGAAATATTCATAATTAAATATTCGATTATAATTGGCCATCGTTTATTATGTATGACTCATAAAACAATTCAACGAAACATTTACACACATTAATAGTTGGCGACTCATATATTCGACCGCTCGCACCACCCATTAACACACATCACGTTAACAAAACGAGCAAACGGCGCACTTTGTACAATAACTTTGCACTCGTTCGACGATAATTGCAAGCGAAATCTGCAAAGCGCCGTTCGCATGCAAAAATCTAAACGTATCCGATTGCGTATGCACTCACATAAATTACCGTGTGCGAAACAATTTTAAATGCGGCATAATAAACGTTCGCGCGTCGCACAAACGAAAGGGGGCTTTCGCGGAATAGTAATTTTCAATTTCATACCCCCCATCGTAAACTAGTTTATTGAGCGTTTAACGACTTGTTGCTTTTCTTGTTAGCGATGCGCAACCTGGAACGATGCACGCCTCACATTATACCAAGTGCATAACACATGTGCGACTATCGAGCCTAAACTAATTTAGAACGTGATTCCGCATCGATTCTCGAATCAAACGTGGGCCGAGAACAATCGGCATAAACTATATGTCTCGATCGAATTACGACATTTGCATTTTTATAATGCTTTATCGCGACGTGTGTAGTCCTTGGGATGTATTCGCAATGTTGTCTTGTAATGCACAAAGTGGTTTCCATTTGTGGATATATAATATTACAGATTATCTTTTCTAAAAGACTAATAAACTTAAGTTGAGAAATAATAAGACTCTCAACTAAAATGGGTAATTTTAAATTTTAATATTTAAAGTTAAAATATTAGTATTTTTTTTTAAATATGAATTTGTTCATTTCATTTACGAAGTTTTTATACTGCTCTTTTTCACAAACTCTTACTTTCCAATTGTATAATATTGACCGTACAATAAATTAAGTATACTCAAACATAACTAACCAGTAACTTTTTCATAAAAAGCAAACACACATAAGATACATCGAAAATTAACAGTAATGACAGAACGTATATTCTTTTACATAATCCATGGTGAAATTGCGAAAGATTGGCACCAAATACACCGTAGGATTGTGCATCGACTGCAATCCAACTGACAGTGGAGGATTGTGCACATGGAAGACCCTCCAGTCATAAGTTGAAGGGTTCCCACCTCCGCTAATGAAGGTTTATTACATGGCAACACAGATGGCGCAAGATTCATGGGGAGAGAGACCGCGTGTATAAATCATGGTGGCGGTCAGACGGACCATAGTAACAATAACATGAAAAGAATGTAAGCCATCGGTCTGTATGTTACAGTGAGACCTCTCTTGTCTGTTCATTGTTAATTTGGTTTCGAGATTGATGAAGCAGCGTCGCGATTGTTGGTAGTTGTCTTATGGAAATGAGTAGTTGTTGTTGCCGAGTCGAGTTTTATTGTTCGTAATGGTATTAAAATGTATAAATAAAAAATTTTGAATGCATTTTTTTTCGTTTAAATAATTTTATAATTATAAAAGGAATAAAAGATTTTAATTAAAATTTCTATTATAAATTAAGTATCTTTGAAATTTAACCTTTATCGTAAGTTTGATTTATTTTAAGCACTTGAGGTTTTACTGTATCATTTATATTAATTGGTTTGTATTGAATAACGTGTGTAAAGTCAAATAAATAAATATTTGCAAAAATTTATGGGTTTGCCGCTTGCTCGGTCATTCAGTTTTCTTTATTGATATGAGAAAATTTAACATTTTTACTACACTATTTTCCCATTTTCATAAAAAATCAGGAGTTTTAAATTTAATTCAAATATATACTAAAAAAAAAAAAAAATAACCAAATAACTTAAGTAATTGTGTCTGACTGAAAAATATTGATGTTGCGTCATCCGACGCTCACTAAATTTATTTTTTTTAAATCAAAATTGTATTTTATGACACATACGGAACATAATTTATTGTGAAAAGCATTAGCGATTTAATATAACAGTCACTTTTCTTGTTTGCTATTATAAATACGGCGCCAGCGACCAAATAATATGTGCCTACGCAAATCATTTTTTTACTCTTTTTTTCAACACTGACGAAGGTAATTACGTGAGATTTGGATATTTGGTGTTGGGAACTTTTCCATTGTTTATTCATTTTGACATGGGATTACTAAATACAATATAATACCCCGAGGGGTAGAATAAAACCATTAATCTACTGCGGGTAGAAACAACCGCAATATTTCATATCTTTTTCGTCCGGCAAACCGACTGACCAGAAAAGATGCAATTTATTTCAAGCTGACTTTTTTATTTCGTTCCAAAGTTCAGAAAGTGACCCGATATAAATGATCTTCGAGATTTTCATTCCCACTGAATCGAGGGAACGTGATAAAATTTCAGCGGATTTCGATTAATTATATCGAGTCGTACAAGAGTAAAACGCCAAATATGTTCCATAAACTGAGATAACATTTATATCGCTTGTCGCGAAACGAATCAAAATATAAAATATCTTTTGGTAAAATCTCGAATTAAAATTAAGTGTATCGCTCTTACAGATTTTATTTTATCTCAAGTGATAAATTTCATTGCGATACGGTTGTAAATTGGATTATCGTAGCAAGCTTAAAATTTATTTTACGAATGTGACAAGACAAGTGAAAACCGAAACATTATTATTTACCAGTATTAATCGATCCAATCATACTTTTTATTAATTAATTCCATCGTATTTTATTTTGATATTAAATAATAGTTTCTGTGTGGCATTTAAATTATAATTTATTGCGTCTATAAGAAAAATGAAATTTAAAGAAAATGTAAAAATTGTACATGTCAAATTTAAAATAAATGTGTGTGTCACATGATGACCTTTTATTTAATTCTCATTGATTTTTATTTCTTAAAAAACAAATGAGAAATTTATGGTTTGTTATGATTTTTTAATAACTTTCAAGATACATAAGAGTACATTGCAACGAGCACATCAAGTTTTATTATAATGAGAATGAAAAATTGTATGCATTCTCCCTGTACAACAATGCGTTTTTAAAATACTTTCGCGTGGGTATCTCAAACAAAATGCCGCTGAACACTACAGACAATTCATTTTATTACTTTTGAATATTAAAAATAAATGTACAAAAAAATAGTCGCATCAGAACATATTTCTCGGAATTTTTCGAAATAAAACACGAGACTATTATATAGGCATCAAGGTTATTAAATTTATAATAAGAATTGACTACAACATAATACAAGCGCATACATATTCATAAATCTAAGAAGAAAATAGATAGCCGTCTTCAGGTATTGTGAGCCTCGAGGGCTTTTATGGGTGGTACGATAACAAACGGGGTGAAATTTGAACTTTAGGGCACAGTTGAAGGGGTAATCTTGAGTTAACCGAGACCCTATAAGATTATTATGAAGAAAACCTGGTGTGAGTTCACATACGTGTATGACTGCCGGCATAAAACTCGGATTTAACAAAGTTCATTGCGAGGGTGGACAGCTTTCTGGCTCTCGTTTCACCATTACTCATGTGGAGACGCGGAGATTATCAACACTCTTTGTTTTCTATAGATTTCATCGTCTATGGTCACAATGCGACTCGCTAGTGAGCCTTCTTCAAGATATCATGATAAATTATCTACTTTATAATGTACAAAATTAATATACGGCGCCGTTTGCTTTTTGCGAACTGGAAAACTTTTGTGTCCTTTACGCTATTGCGTGGGGAGCCATAAAATCTTAACACTTGAAATACGTTCGCCTCGTAACATTTAAGTGAAGTTTATGAGAAACTGATAAAGGGAAAAAGAATTGTAGATAGGAATAAATATTCTGAAAATATATATTTTTCAGTATATCCCACACTATTAAAGTTCGATTTTCAGATTTGAAATGTACTTATTTTAAACGAAAAATTATTCAAAGCTTGGTAAAGTGAAATTTATACATCTTCAAAATCGTATATAAACGTTTTCAATATGTAATGAGGTACAAATTTAAATATTAACATATTTCCATCATCAAGTTAAAAACACGACGAATAAATAACAGAAGCCTGCGGTGTTATATTTCAGTTGTCGAAAGGTGTTTTCGGTTTTATTTTCGCCTTCTCGAAACGACCAAAGAGCGCATCCGATAAAAGAAATTTACAGGGCTTTAAACTCCGGCTCGCCGAAATTAAAGTAAAATAACCTTAGAACGACGACACGTGAGAGTGGTCGCATTTAATTTATACACTTCATTTGCATATCGAAAAATAAAAGAAACTATCGTTTTATATCGCTCGTTATATGCATGCGAAAGCTCTTGAGCTTAAATTTCTAAGAAATCCACCGCCCTCTTGCAAATTTTCATATGAATTATTGAGAACTCATAAAAATTTTACAACGTTTACATTTTAAGGATCGTTAAATAATATTGTATACTTTAACATATGTACACAAAGAAAATGTGTAATTAAAAGAATCAAATAAAAATCAAAGAGAATCGTGAGAACACGATATCGATCAAATATAATATTGAATTCTATCTGTTCTTTTCTTCTTTAATTTATTCAGTATCCGTCTGAGAAAAATTACCCTTTAAAGGTGTCGATCGCATAAAAAATATTCATACGTGACCGAACATGAAAAAAAATTACCCGGAGGCTGTGGAAATAAATTAGGCGCGTTCCTTTTTAAACGGCGCTCTCAGGACCTCTAACAGTTACGAGGTGTTAAATTTCACGAAAATAAACGAACACCGCTACCAACGACGTCCCATTGCCATTCTTTTTTTCTCACCATCGAACACACGGAACCTTGCAATTAGGGATTCCAATACCGGTATTACCGAAGGAACTAACGATTTTCAGCCAAAATTTGATCTACAGCACTCCCGGTATATAGAAATAGAAAAAAAGTGGTTTAATCGTTCATTAAAAGAAAAATACATCAAAATATTATATTAATTTTAATGGGCAAAACGAAAGAGCTATTAAAAGCTTCAATTTATCAGTTATTATTCGTAAAAAATTAAAACTTTTCATGAAGAAAAAATTCGTAGGAAACATTTAGGAACTGTTATTTTTAAATGTTCGCTTTACTAGTATAGAGTCGGAAAGGACATTTTCATATCCCGGATTAATTTGCACAAAAATAAGGCAAAAATTTTAGTTATGATATGTTATTTATATCCTTTTTGTAATTCTGATTGTGAATAAAAATGTTTTAATTTTTTTGTTCATTAAAGAAATTGTTTGTTATTCTCATTGTTATGAAAATTTATGATAATTAAATTATTTTGATAGTATACATATATGTAATCCTTTGATTAATCAGTATTTTATTTCAAATTAATTGATTAAATAAATCGATATCGATAGTGTGAATTTTTTTTTGTAATACCAATATCGGTAAAAATCAGCATTTTCGGAATCCCTACTCACAACGATAATGAGCCCGTTTTATATTCGAAACATACGCCATTCGCAGTCGCGATAATTACACGCGAAAAGGCCAAAGATTTATCGGCATCGCCTCCTTCCAGATTAACACGTCGAAGCATCCATCAGTCATCGTCATCGGCAACCGGTCATTTCCAAGATCATCGACGGGCTTCCTTTGTGGCACGCGTGCCACCAAATCGCGCTTCCGAAGGGGACGAGCGGGTTTCCGATGATGGCTTAATGAAGTCATCGAGGCGGTAAATGATGTCGGGTGTTGTGGCGGCGAGCTTTTTGTGATCGCTTTTAATCGAGTCCTGGTAGAGGCTGCCCTTTCAGTGATAATCGATCGGTTGGATGCTGCGCTTAATAAATTCCGGATTATGGTCGTATTATGGGCGAAGATAATTGAGTATGGGATTGATTGTTTATGGGTTGTGTAGTTGGTGGGTTTTTGTGACGTGATATGAATTGGTGTTGGGTTTTAATGTGAAATTGTATCGAGGGATACTCGAACTATTTAAATGTTGAACAATGAATTTCTTAATTGAGATTTTGATCTTGTGTTTGATAAACTTTTTAATTCTTGAAACATAGAAAAGGGTTGTAACTTGTGTTAATATAATTAAATTATTTCGAAAATGTTTCAAAAGGACTTCAACATCTCCTTCATTATTTCTAGTTTTATAAAATCAAACTACAATATCAGGGTTATGTCGACTTTGACTCCGACTCTGCCGGAGCTGATAAATCGTTGAATTTTATATGGAGTTGTAAAAAATCAACCAACTCCGACTTCTTTTTTTTATTTTCTTTAATTTTTTGACTAAAACCGATTGATTCATTGATGTATTTATAGAAAAATATATTTATTTACTATAAATTTTATACAGAAAAAAAAAGAAAAAATATTTTTATTGAAATCGCGTATATCAGAATCGAAATCAAAGCTAATCATAAGACAATAACCGATTTCGGAGTCGGAGTCAATAAATTTTGAAACAAATATACAGCCCTGTATAATACAATAATAATATTCAAAGTCGCGATAAGATTCCATAAATTTTAAAACTATCGCTTAAAAAACCCAAAATCTTTCGACTAGACAGCGAATTCACCCAACTCCAAATAATTAAAAGCTCAAGCAAAATCGCAAAAATTCCCTATTAAAATACGCTTTAAATGCACAAACTGCGCGCGATAAACGAAAGTTCCTCCCAAGTTTCGATGCAATTCTTTATCCTTGGGCCCTGCTTAGTTAACGCTTTGTTCGCGGGTCTGCAACTAATTAAAAATTAACGCTTTGCACTCGGATGCCGCATATTAAATTAATATTCATGGGCCGGTCTTCGTTGGGGTGTTTAATTCGAGGAGAGGCTGTCGCGGCGGGCTGCCTCGTAATACCCTTTTTCATCCGGCCCTGGTGTTCTGGTGGGTCTGCCACTGTGCACGCTTTATGCAGTTTGCAGTCGAGCAAAACAAATTGCATCGCTTCATCTAGTTTTCATAATTAGGTTTTCGCCGTGCGAATTCACAGGTATGCTCCGCGTTGGTCGACGTCGACGCTTGTCGCGTTGTGTGTATGTGTGTGAATATAGTTTAATTGAATTTTGTCTGGTTTAAATTTTTATTTTTATGAAAGCATTAAAAAGTATAATTTTAATTTTATATGTGAAATATTAATGGCTGTTTGAATTAAAAAAAGTTATATTATTTAATAATGGTGTTCTAATATACATTTTGAATGATTATAACTTTGATGTTTATTGAGATATGATTAATAATAAAACTCTAAATTAAAGAAAAGAGATGTAGAATTTATAAAGTTACTACAATTTTTTCAAATCGATTTGTGTTCTGGGTCAGAAATTGCGTAGAAGGTGAAGTGATGAAAATTCAAATACACAAATTGTGTAGTTAAAAATATGAGTGGATTTTTTTTTAAATTTTTGCTTTTAACCGTTAACTATTACTATTTGTGGATTACAACCATTTTTTTCGTTGATTTTTCATTAAAAAAATCTATTAGCACGAGATTTAGAGAATCCTGGAATTTTATATAATACCTCTAATCTAGTTTAAAATTTTCATAATAAAAAAAAATAAGAATTGATTTTTCTAACATAAAAAGGCTTACTATTTTTTCTATAACTAAATTATTTTTATAGTTGAATATGTATTTTTAATTTAAATTTTATTAAATTTCGACGTCATAAACTGTTCACTGAATAAATTTATATGAAATTACGCGTCGGTTCATGGAGCACTACTTCTTTTCGTTGGCTTGTAGAAATTTACAATCTTGTGATATTTCGTTGACATTAATTAGTCTATTGATAATGTTATTTGATTGAATTCTATCTTGAAAAAAAAAACGATCAAGCAGTCAAGCACATAGTTTTTGATAGACTTATTGTATATTCATAAGCCATCTAGTAATATGAATTTCAATTAACGTACAAGTGAAAGTATGAAAAAATCAAGGTAATACAGACATTAAAATGCATATAATTTCGTAAAAAATTACAATAATCGATTAAACATAAACAACTTTTTTCTATATACGGCCATGAAATGAAACAACTACTCTACATAGTATTATGATCACAAAACTTCAAAAGACAATCTTAAATTTCACAACATTTCACTCATATTCACATTTAATTTCAAATACATCAAAAACTCACTGTTTGACTCATAAAAACCGTCACTTTTAATTTTTTCTTTATTATGATCCAATTTATCACGGTCGTGATTACGCCGCGCGACACGTTCCGGTTCTCGACGTCAACCAAACGACAGAAAAAAATGGACCCGTACGAATATTATAATATATGTATGTGCGCACAATTCGACGTATAAGCACAATATAAACCGAAGCAGGAGAAAAAGAACTGGCTCGTATGTAATTAAGTGCGTGTGCGAGGCGATTTCTCGTATGCGTTTCGAGTGTCGAGTGCGTGGGCGGCCCAGCCGTATGATATCTTGGCGGACCGCAGCCAGAAAGCGGTAACCTATATTCAAAAATGGTTGTGTGTTGAATTCGAAGGCACTCGATGCTTTCGAGAATAGAAAACGGCTCGAATGTGTCGGAAAATCTAGCGTTTTCCATGCGCAGACGTAAAACTTGTCGGTGGGAATTTGTGTTGTTCATGTTGCAAATTGCATAATCGAGAATGGTGAGTTAGAGAATGTGGCCATTAACGATCGTTATATTTAATAAATAAACAGTGTTAACAACGAGACCGTGTCCTTTTCCTTGTCGGGCAACCGAGGGGGTTGACAGTTACTAATTTGCAACTTGTTGGTTCGCTGAAAGTGCACCGCTTCGCATGTATGAAATTTTCCATTATGCGAAACTTTTAATAGATTTTACTATGTTAGTTTTCATATTAATAAAAACTTTCGAGTTTCTGTCATATGCAACTTTTGAACAATATAATGGGCTATAGTTTCGCAAAAATATGACTATTCTAAGAATTGAAGAACGAAAATCAAAATTTTATTTAAATTATACATAAAAAAGACTTTTTTTCAAATTTTTAATAATATAAGATTATTTTTCGACTCTCTCTTTTTAACATTTTGCTTTATAACGTTTTGAAACGCGTTGAAAAATGCATCAACATACAAGCGTTAATTTCGATGCAAATTTTACATCGCGAGCGAACTGCAAAAAGCATTGTACGATACACGCACATTTTATGTTACCATTATATTTAACATTGTATAGTTTAAAGAGAACGTTCTAGATAATCGCGCTAAACTTTCCAATTAACAATATCGTAAATTCATTTTCCGAACCGATCCCACGACACACATTCTTCATCCGCGGCAACAGTTTACGATCGAACGGAACAAGGACACTTCTAGTTCTAACAAATTCGCACTGCGCCTTTGCAGCGAATAGTTTATTAGAATATAAATTAGTTTTTGATGGACGCTAAAAAGGATTTACGGCGATTTAATTTATCCTGCGGCCGTAGTAACTGGAACGGCCTCGGCTGTTGCTAAACCGGCCACGGAACTAATGCCGGCAATAAACAATGCGACGAACGCACAATTAGATGCACAAAACATATATACATATATTATAATGCTATATGTTTTTGGAACGCGTGCCGAGCACGTGGGAAGTCCGCCTTCGTGCTGCGAAAAGTGCCCTCCAGTGATCGGCACCTTTCTTCGATTCAAAGACTAAAGAGCTGTTGTTTTCAATCATCAAGATAAGATGTAAATCTTTCGATTGAAATTCATTGAATATTAAAAATAAATAAGGGTGTAAATGCTATTTATTAGATTTTTATATACAACGGTTTTTGTCTAGAAATTTCCATACAACCGTTACAAGTTTGCTGTTGATATTAAAAACCGATTTTGGGGACTTTGAACATATTTTAAAACATGAACGTTGGCATACATATAGAATGTATTTCTGGCATAAAATCAATTTTACATTTTTTTGGCACATCAGTCTTTTTTTTATTTCTGGTATTCAATTGTTGAAAAAGTGATAATCATGAAAGGTCACAAAAAATTATATTATCATGTGATTGCTACAACGGAATTTTATGCTTATTATTTTTTTTAATGCAGCTTTTACACTTCAACTTTAACCTTATAAATATCAAATTTTATCTTTTAAACTTCAAATTTAATATTTTATAAACTAAATTTGTATAAGGTTGAACTTATCGTTAGAGTGTAAAAGCTGTAATAGTAAATTATAGAACTTCTCAAATATTATATATATTTTATTATTTGAGCAATACTATTACATCAACCTTATAATTATGGCACATGTAAAAACTGACATATCCTTTTTAATTAAATATTTAGAAACAATGTATTCAAATCATATATTATATGAATACAATGTTTCTGAATATGTCTGATCAACGATCATTATCGATAAGTCCATGCAAAACGTATAAATTTATTACATAATTATATTTTAGGTATGTTTATGATTTAATATTTTATCATAACGGTACTAATTGTAAGAAATATTTCAGTTTCATGAAAATAGTTAATATAATATGTAGTTACCGATAAATTTACATGCTGATTTGAAAGCAAATATAATATATTTTGGTTTAACATAAATTTTAATGAGTTAACGTTTAAATCTAATCTGAGTTTCTATTCTAAAACGACCAATTCTTCAATTCCCATAAATGACTGTGAAAACATTAGTTTGAATCGTAAAATGTTATCTTATTTAAATTAATCTTCAGCTCAAATAAAAAATCGATTTGTATACATTTCGCTTGAATGAAATCAATGCTTAAAGTAGTGTTCCATTTTTATAAAATATTGAAAACGAAAATTTTAATATTGAACTAGGTACAGATGAACTCAATCGATATAAGGTGTTAAATTAGCAAGTAAAGGGACACCAAATGATCGTTAATATTTCGAAATTGCTCTTCTTCATGTTAAAGTGCTAATAAATTTTAAAAGTTGTGCCACGTAGAATAGGGTGCAAATTGAACTTGCGTTAATTGAGGTCTGCCTGTAATTGATCAATTTTGATTATGGTTGAATATTTCTAAAATAAATTACGATATTTTAAAAAATAAGTATTATTTTTTCGCTTCGGAAATTTCATATCGTGAAAAATCGTCTACGTGCTGCTATTCTTCGATGGCGATGAAAAATTACTTAATGGCGTGTTAATAAGTACACGATAATGGATTTTAGCAATTACTTGCCACTTTTAAATTTGATGAAAATTTTCCATCTATTATGAAAAATACTTCGTAATCGTAATTTAAAATTTGAATTTAGTGAAAAATATATACTCGTATTTTTTTGTATACTGCAGAATGAAATGACTGGAATGCGTGTTTGTAATAAATCGTCAATTTTTAAGAAAATGACTATATATTGTTCGGTTGTTGGTTTTTGTGGTTTTGTTGCGGACACTCAAAGTGACAAGCCTAGGTCTGTGGGTGCTCAATGATTTCTAAGAATTTCAAATATTTGATCATTCATTCACTTTGTTATAGAGGATGAGTGGCTTTAAATATGCGGGATCCAATACGTTCTAAGGTTTTCCGGTCATGAAAATTACCTTATAAAGGGTGAAAATATTTGAACACGCACTTTTTAAAATTAACATTTTGTAAATTTCACCAAAAATTAACAAAAGTATTTGAAAATATTGTAAAACTAAAATATTATAATAATATTACCAAAATAATTTTATTCCATAACTTTAAATTTGATGTTAAAGATCACAATTTAATATTCAAATATTATACAAGATAAATTTGTATAATAGGCTCTCGAGAATTTATTAATATTAAATCGACGTTTTATTATATAATTATTAAATATTTCCGTAAATTGATTACTAACTCCAGACATTATTTTCAAACACGCCGCAAAACAAACAACTCAATAATAAGCTCACTAAAACGAACCTCACAGCGTCTCGAACGTACATTTTTCATTCGCAAATAAAGAAAACGCACCGAACGACAAACTCAGTCGTTGTACAAGAAGAATGTTGTCGTTGCATTCGAAACGAAGATGGAAAAATAACACCGACATGAACCCGAGCGCGGTAGGTCCCGACTCAACAACAATGGCAAATTAAAGGACTCGGTACATTATGGATAATGATGGTGAATTCTAGACTTTTCGAGAGTTCTCGAGATTTGAGAAATATTTTTTTTAAATTTCGAGAATTCTCGATAAATTCAAATTTATTCGTGTTGTCATTGCTTGGTGGTACTTGGAACTAAGTCCAATTGCCACATGGGAAGGAACATAAGGAAACAACGGACGCCACAAGGGACAAAAAAAAAACTAGTATGTGACAATCCAAAGGAGCACGTGCTGTGCTGGGTATCCTTCGATGCAGGATAAGATACTTTTCAATTTTTTTATTTATACAATATGATATATTGACACTCATTTTATTGGACCATATTTTAATTCATTAAGGGAATTTAAAAGATGAAGTTATGGGTAAAAATTAATTCATCCCCACACCCAAAAACAACTCCTAAATTTATTTTCACTCATAAAATTATCTTCAAATTCATCTCTATATACAAAAATGCTTTAAACTTAAAACTACCTCAAACCTGCCTAAAATTAACCCTAAATATATTTCCAGTTGAGTATTGATGTTTAAATATGGACCACGGGTGAAATTGAATGCGGACCAAAAAAATGAGAACCAATATTTAAATTATGGAAATAAATAAGGATGTAGGTGTCATTTTTAAAATTTTAACATACAATGGTTTTTGTCAAGAAATTCCTATAAAATCAATTTAAATTTTCTTTTGATATATGTATGTACACTATCATAATACGGTTTTTGAGGATTTTGACCATTTTTAAAACATGAGCGTTGGTATATATAGATAATATTTCTGGCATAAAACCGATTTTGAATTTTTTGGCACTTAAGTTCTTTTTGTTTCCGGTATTCGTACTATATACATGAAAAATTTTAATTTCTCGTGAATTAAATTTTACGAAATTTTGATCTCGAGAATTCTCGAAAAGAAAATTAACTCAAAGAGAACTTCCAAGTCACAATTTCTATTCACGGGCCGTTTTTCCCGATCCAAAACCGACATAGGTGTCTCGGACTATGACAGGTGCCAGGCTGGAGGCTGGAGGGAGGACGACGATCGACAACGAGCAGCTGGTCTGAGCTTAAAGTCAAACAACACACCGCCGAGACTTAGTCATGTTCTGGCCGGCGTACGGCTCGTGCTGCTCGCGCTCGTCGTCAATACGCCCACGCGCTTAACACCTTACGAAACGCGCGACGCGACCCAAAAAGATACCGTGTAAAAAATCGACAAAACGCGAACGGTCCTCTCGATCGCCACCCGTGCAAACAAGGGCCCCCAGGGACTCCGGGCCTGGCTGAAAAATAAATAAAAAACGAAGCGTGGGCGGCCCTCTTCGGCAAACACCCTGGCTCTCAGACGTCGCAAACACTCGAGCGAACCCGCACTGGCGCGTGTGTAAAGTGTATCATACTGTTGACATGCTACGGTAGCAGGGTTGCCGTGAAAATCGTTAAAAATGAAGTTCTTTAACGGTGTCTGGTTGTTGTTATGCGTGGTTGTCGCTGACGCGTCCAACGGTGACAGGATTCAATTCAAAGGTAAAGTGCGCAAGAGAAACTCGCGCAATCAGTTCCAAGATTACGTTTCGAAGCTCCCGTATTGTCCTTTCAACACGACCGTTATCGAAAACACTGAACTCCTTCTGAAGACTATACAAGCGTCGAAATATATATTTACTGGGAAAGTGTTGAATTTGCATAACGTCCCGCGCAATTCGCGCTTCGGACGATCCGGTGATAAGCATGTTTTCAAAATTTTTATCAGACGCGTGTTGAAAGGGAACTTGAACGAACTGACCGATGTTCACTTTGAACCTACGCATAAGAAGAACTTTAACGGTGCCACAGTTTACGTGTTGCGCGATAAGCAATCCGATGAGAATTGTACGCCGTCGCCTCGTGTCAGATATTCTGCAATATTTTTGGCAGATTCGAAAATAAATTTCGAAGACGAATACGATGATAGCCATGATGTAGGAAGCGAAGGACTAAGGCTGGTGGTGGATCCGGTGCCGCTTTCGCTCTACCATCTGGACAGAATCAACGCCGCAGTCAAAGGTAAATTCGATTCGTTTTCACATTTGATTTGCATGAGAAGAGATAAAGTATTTGTTGCGTGCAGTTTGATAAATGCATGCTCATTTTAATATAAATGTTAAGGCAAAACTGCAGTTTAGTCTCGCAACAGGTTCTCGTGTCGCCTGTCAACTCAGGTGTTACGATTTTATTGAAATTTTCTATCGAGTCAATATCGAGATGAATTTTCTATACTTTGACCATATAAGATCTTGAATGTCGAGAAAATCAACAAAAGAGACATTGAATGAAATTTTGTTAAATAACCACTTGAATATTTCGCAAATATTATATAATTATTTTATTTTTCTATCGGGTATCCATATGAATATCTAGCATAAATAAGGGCGTAAGTGCCATTTTTTTAATATTTTGAGATACAACGGTTTTTGTCAAAAAAATTTTATAGTAGCAAATATAATCGATACAAGTTCGTTGTTGATATACACTATTAAAAATCAATTTTGGGGACTTCCATCATATTTTAAAAAATTGGCGTTGGTATATAGAATATACATATGTCTGGCTATTTTCGTATTTTATTGGATTTTTTTGGAACTTACGGCATTATTTATGTATTCATATTTCAAAATTAATTTTTAAGTTATTTTAATAATAATTTTATGTTTCGAACTAGACAGTATATAATTAAATGTTTGAAAAATAATAGTTTGTTATAAAGTTGTTCTAAAACCATCACTGAATTCAATTTTGCGCGAAAACAAACAAAAACTCAATACAGCCAACAATAACGCTCTTGCATGAATAAGAGTACACCTTGTCCTGGAATTCCTGGCACAATCGCGCAATAATTAGTTTCGCGGAAACACTGCCGATATGCAAAACGCTGAAACTTTACTGGAATGCATGCGCACTTTATACTGTGAAAGCTGTGCAATAATTCACACGGACTGCCGTACTAAAATTCGCAACAATCGCGCAAACGCTACGAGTCGTTCGCTGTACTAATTAGCGGGTTCGTTTCAATTCGGTTGTTGTTGTTGTTGTTGCCATCGATTCTGGTCAAAAATATTTATAGAGGGTGTAGATAGAAGTTGGTGGTTTGCGTGTCGGAAAATGCGGATTGATTCGTTCCACCGTTGCGAAAGTTGTGATTGGATCGTAGTTTGGTTCGGTTTCGTGTACAGATTGGCGATGTTAAGTCATTTGTTTTTTCAGTTCTAATCAGCGGTGGAAATAAATTGATGGCTTCCGAATCATTTTTGTAACGTATCAAGGGAATTATTGTAATAATAATAATTTAAGTTGGATACGGGTTTACATTATAGTCTCGATTATCCGGTTGCGGATCATCCGGTTTGCGGTTAAAATGCATTGAATTTTTTTTAATTAAATTAAATTACTCGATTTTTGAATGAGAACAAATTACTGATGTGACATACGAATAAACGGTGCAATGTAATAATGCGATGTACTTTTCATTTGCATATTTAAGACCTGAAAAAGTCAAACTTTCGAAAAATGGACCGTCGTATGCATCACTAGCCGATTTTGACGGCAATTTTTTGTTTTATATGCGAACATTTTATTTTTACTAATGCGTTTGAGTGTATACATACATTGTCATATGAGCCGTTGTTTTTGAAGGTGATATAAATCTTTTTATTTACAATGTGAGATATTTAAAGAATTGAATTTGTATAAGTATAAAAATGCCTTATGCCATTTTTAATTATAACTAATTATGACAAATATAATGAATAGAAAAACACGATATCTAACCAAAATGTAAATTAACTCTTTTTTTCCAAAAATAAATTCATACCAGTTTTAAAAACTGGCTTATATGTTTTTTTAAACTAAATAAAATTCGAGGTGGAATTGGTGGTTCTGAACCACCAAGAACCACTGGTTCTTTTTTCTTCCCATAATACTTCACACCTCAAATTGCATTATTCGTGTTTTTTGGTTATCCATGACCATCCTCTCCGGTTCGGATAATCGAAAGTGTTCTTTATTTAAAATCCACCAATCATCGTTCTTCAAATACGATGACTTAAAGTTTTAAGCGAGGCGATGGTAAAAGTGGTCATTTGTACACTGCACATGCAATATTACCGGATTACTATGGGCCTTATTTATTTATATGCGTGTTGCCCGAAGCGGTCCGATGCCGAACATCAATTTGTATGCCAATTTGTAAAGTTCGTCGATCTGCATTCATTGAAAATGCCAATTTAACTGTTGCCGGAGCCAGTGCGCTGTCTCGTTATTGTCAAAGGGAACTTTTGCCCGACATCGATAATGTGATCGATGCTTTGAATAAACTCGACATGACACACCGCAAAATGGACTGGATCCGATATTTGTAATTACTGCAAGATTACATGCAGATAAACATATGGCAGCAAAATAAAAACGATTTATGTTGGAATATTATATATTCGATCGGCAAACATTTTGCATGGTTGCGCATGACGAAATGTGATAAAATTTTCAATGGTTATTCATTTTCAGTAGATGTTTCAATTTGTGTGTGTGCAATCAATTACGGGCCGCTTTTAAAATAAACGGATTTTCAAACCGAAATGTAATATATGGTTATGCTCAACGCAGTGTAAATTTTATGCGTTAATTACCGTGTAATTGGCAATAATGTTGTTTTCACTGGCGATTTAATGTTGTTTTATGACGAGATGCGTAAATTGAAAAGACACTGAATTATTCAAAATGAAATTGATCGATTCACGTATGTAATGTTAATATTTTACAGTTGAATTTTCCCACGATATAACTTATTCAGAGCTCGAAAAAGCCACTCGCATAAAAGTACTCCACTTAATCTATTATTCGTTGTTTTTTTATCAATTTTCTTAACGGCTTACTACGAAATCGTTTGACACGTTACAACGACACATTGCTTTGAAGTGGCGTGCTTGTACAGAAGAATATATTTATATATCCGGGAATTTCTCTACAAGTTTGTCGGGAAGTTGGACGAGCTTACCATATAAGAATTTACCGATGAAAATTCTGAATTATGTACAGTTCGCAATTCGGTTCAAAATAACAATTTTACAGACCGGTCCGTATTTGAGCTACGCACCGCTTGTTTTACAAAGCTCTCCATTAAGCTTTTACTAAGCTTGAGCGATCTCGGCGACCCGTATGGCTCATTGTTTTACTTCCATTTGCCGTATTGTAAATAAATGCCTCTAATATTACAAGAACACCTGTTCGCCATCGAGGACGACGCCAGTATAGTGTCATATCCCAAATTAATCGTCAAAATCAATTTTGTTTCAACCTGTACGTTTTATTGTGTTGTTTTTACGAAACGCTTTCTCCACGGTAGTCTATTGTGATGTTTGTTTCTGAATCATAAATATTTACTTTCCTTCAAAAAGCGCTGTTACTCAAAAGCTTCAAAATGAAAACATACAAAAAGTCGTACATCAGTCACGTATCTTTGTGCATACACGGATTTGTATGTTTATTCAAAATAAAGTCGTCTAAGTTTTATTTAAATATTATTAAGTAGTTCATACTTAGGTACGTCTAAAAAAAAGGATGGTCTGTGTACAAATATTTGTGAAAACTTTTATAACGACTGCGTACCATTATCGATCTTTACAATTCGTTTGGTTGGAACAATCGAAATTTGTGAAATTGAATATCATTTGTGCGGCGTTGAATAGATTCATTACGCGTATGGGAACATGCATTAACACTTAAACCACTTAAAACGCATTTACATCTCATTGCATTATATTGGTCGAAGCCGTTCAACACGACCGTTGTCAAATATATCAACAATAATCGCTTTCCTTAATGCCACGCTCGCTAACTGCATGTAAACACACTGTTAATGAGGAATTGAATTAAAACCTCGATATATTGACGGTCAAAGGACTTCGAGTATTTTATCTTGTGATCTCGACCTTTCCGTCGGAATGCGTCCTTTTTATTCAAATTAAAAAAAAAAGCGAATATCAGTGGCTGCCACCCGCAAGGTACGTTGAAAGCCCGAACACGATACATCATCCATTGTATGATATATGGTTGTTGGCCCTTCTTCGCGGTAACTTGATGACCCCATAAATATAAATCACTCGAGTATAAACGTTATTAGTTCAAGGAATTCGTCGATCGAGAATGGGAATAATACGTAAAAGATTAAATCGACGTACAATTATCCGAGATACAATAATGTCTCGAAGTGAACATATGAGAAAACGAACGAACGTCAATAAATGGAAGCTTTTCATGACTCGTATACCACAAACGAATGTGTTTTTGATTTTGTAATATAGGGAAGAAACGTAATGTATTAAATTATCGTGCGTTCATATGTAAATTTATATTATATTAATTTAACGTATAAGTAAAAGCGGCTATGGCTTAATTAAGAGTAACAACAGGTATATCTTGATTAACACGTTCATGCTACATATTAAAGCCCCTTGTAAACGTTCCGATAACGCAAAATTTATGTGAAATTTATAATAATATTAATTTAATTTCGGTAAGTATTATAATTATAATCCAGAATTTATTGGTCGAACAATCTTATAATACTTTATTTGTAAGGATACAAAATGTTTCATGCGAACGTAATTGATTCCTCTTGAAAATATCACATTAATCAAATGAGAGAAATCGAATATTAAAACTGTTCTTCGTTATTGAAAATATATATTTATTACAATACAATACTAATTCTTAAACATTTTCAATTATTGATAAGTGATGTTGTTTTCATAAGAGTACTTAATATGCGTATAATGTTTCAAACATTATGGAAATTGTTTGAAATCATTTATCAAATACATCTTACACGATCAAAAACAAAACCGACACACTTGAATAGCAACCAGATCGAATATCACATTAAGAACAATCAAGTCGAAATTTTTATCAAACCTACCGAAGTAGCATCGTAAACACGAGACACACACGCACTCACAATCTCACTATACGAACGTGAATTTACGATTTGTACGCGAAAAGCGTTTTACATATCTACGGATCGATCGGACAAGTTTTCTCGCTTCGGTTCGCATTTGTATTATCGGGCGAGAGAGTGGCGCGTGGGACGAAAAGCGTTTCAACGATCCGCCGCCAACGGGTTAACTCGCAACTGTTAAACCGATCGCCAAGATGTGCCCAACAAATTAGCCTATTTTATATGTCGGATTGTCGTTGGAATCGTATTCGCCGGTGAGTCACGATCGCTTTGCTACCAGTTTCGCGGTCTTGGTATATATGGGTAAGGTTTTGAAACTTTCTCGGCTCTGCCCTTAAAGCTTAACTTATTTTATTGTGTTTAAGTTTAAGATGGATAAATTTTAGTGGATTCAAACACATCTTTTACTCTAAAACCTTTTTTTTGTTTATTAAACTTAACCGCAAAGTTTCGGCGATTTATACAGGAAATACCATTAGGAGTAGATAATAAATAATTAATCATATTTTCTATTAAAAAAATGATAAGGATACGTCTCGAAAGGGTTTTTTGTGGTTTGAAAAAAGTTTGAGAAACGTTGTGTATCGTTACGTGCGCTGTGATAAACTGGGAATCGAAACGGTTAACTTAACTGGAGTCGTCCTAACGTAGAATGGTCTCGTATACATTTTATTTTATTTCCACTTCGTATTGTATGTGTCGAATGCTGAAAGGAAAAATGTTGAAAATGATTGTAAAACGTGTTCAATTTATATTAAATATTTTATCAATTTAGATGGTTCAAACATTTTAAATTATTTTAAAAAATAAATTCTATTAGGCCATACATAACATAAGTTTTATCGTATTTTTTCTATGGATAAATATTTTCTCCTTTCTCCGAACTAATAAATAACATCTGTATTCAAACTATTCTATTATATGTAGAATACTTCCTTTTCAGTATCTATTGTATTTTGGCTTACAATTAGACCGCGAACAACAAACAGCCCGTAAAAATTTTTGAAATATTTAATAATATTTCAAAAGTTCATTTTTCACTTCAAATTTTTTGAAAATAATAACGCGACCGCGGCAACCAAATATACATACATACTTGTTGTGTATACAGTAGAGATGCAGTTAACGTTAGAATCACTCACTCAGTTGTCGTTTTTAAAATTGAGATCTGGAGATTTTTTGTTAACTGATAAACATGATAACATGTTGTTGGCTATATTCATTCTGATTCACGTCAAAACATCAGAGAAATCGGTTGAAGATAAAACTCAACCAACAAAAAAAGTACGATATCTGTATCGCATCGATTATGTATGTAGTTTCAAAATACGATGTAACTTTTGCATTGACCTAATATTAGTAAATTCATAGCAAATTGAATTTTATTATTCAGTTGCAAAGTTCGTAATAAATATCCCGAGTTCATATCATATTGAAAAACAATTGCAATAAAATAAAACTCAACACCGAGTTAACTTTTATCTCGAGAACGTTCACCGTGCAAGTTGAACCATTTTCCACAGCAAACTGCATGACTATGCCTTTCTTTTCTTGGTTTATTCATACGCCCACGTCCAGCACTTCGGAATTGTCCAAATAACGGTGAACGAGCACACTGAACACAGAGCGGTCGTTCTTCAAACCTTTGGTCCTCTCATTGTTTGATTAGGTGAATTCGTTGTTCAATCAGCGCATTGACATTGCACCCGACGCTCCATTATTTCAACAGGAATTCCATCCGTCTGTTTTCTCGTACACAATACACAGATTGTATCTTACTCGGAAGGCTTCGACGGGTTGAGCTGCTCTCGCTGTAGTTAACCCTGGAATATTCGAATCGTGGAAGCCCCTGTGAAACAGGTTAATTATCAAAGCAAATGAATATTTGACGAGTCGACTAATGTACGTTATAGACAAGACGGGGTTAGTCATCGCTTTTGTGAGTACTCGAGGCTCGTGTATTATACAAAAGCGTACATAATACATAAAGGTGTGGAGATCTTTGTGTTGTGTGATTCGCAACCCACGCACTTTTGCTCCCTTCGTTATAATCAATTAATCATTCTTGTACGTCATCGAATTTCGGATGATTTTGACGAGTCAACAAATCGACGGCTCGCTTTATTTTATTGTGTGCTCGGAAAATGGGTATTGGGAAAAATTCAATTAACTTAATGTTGGTAAATATTTTTTTCGTGTCTACGTCTATGTTTTTTTTGGATCGATCTGATTCAAATATTTATACAACTATTGAATTATATAATCATTTACATAACTTGTTTGGCTTTGTTTTCTATCGGAGCACTTACCTTATTTAGACTTATCTTGTTTTTTTTTTTCAATATCATAAGTCAAGCTTTAAAACGTTTACATAACATTTTAATGAATCAAACTAGTTATTTTATAGATTTCCATTAAAATGAAAAATATCCATTAACTTTTTTCATATCTTAAAATTCGTGAATTTTCCACCACGAATATCTTCTGATCTGAATATCTTCTAATATATTCTGATTAATTGAATAGTTTCATTTATGTAATATCTAAATATAAAATGTACCACTTTTTTGTTCGTTATTGCATTTCACTTAATGACTGCACTTAAACGATTGCGATCGAGAGGCAATGTTCATATCGTCAATGATACTTCTCTTACATCTCAATAAAGCGTAGGTAGATCAAACGGAAAAAAAAAACGATGATTAATATGTAAGTCTGAACACGATCGTAGATCTTGATTTGACGTTTGATATTCGAGACCTCCTTTTTGAACTGATTAGCGGCAAAACGATTAGTGAGCGCCTCCGTTCGGAACGTATTAATTAACGCACTGAAAAGGAATGAAAAACACGGATACATCATTGAAACGAATCATCCTCGATTTGTTTGCTTTGGCGTCTCTGGTGGGCGTGAGAGAAATCGTGAATTTCGGAGACGTGAATGTGATTTAAAAGCGTTTCATATGCATTTCATATAGAGACGTCCGAATGACACTCGAGGGCATATGATTTATTTACACAGATGTTTCCATGTTTGCCGACATTGATTTGCCGTATGAATTTCAATTAAAAATGTTTGCTTACAAAAATATTTCGGATCGCCAAATGTAGGGCTGCTCGTTGAGCACTTGATGTTGCACAAACGTTTCATAACAGTTGTAAAAGTTATATGGCACTAAGGCATACTTCACAGAAGTGCAACGAATTTCTCAACTATACGAAAGTATACTGCGTAATGTTTGTAATATGCAATATCGCTTAAATTCGATATTTGAATGGCGCAATTTTGTCAACATCTCACATGTGTTTAGGTCATTTGTTTCTAGTAACTATTTTATAAATGCATCTCGTGGCGGATGTAGCAGAAGTAGGTATGGGATCTGATATAAAATAGATAGTCGCGAAATGAAAACGGCAGTTTCGAAACTTGCGTAGGCCCATAGTTAGTTTACGACACTACAATGGTTAAACTAAAACTGGTGTCGATGCAGTACGAGAACAAACCATAATGAACAGGAAGTGAATGCAACGTTTAATGTGTTAGTAATAAAAGATAAGCTGAACGCATTGAGATTCCATTATGATGCTGAAAGTTCGATTGAAATCAGATCTCGTATGATAAATGAAAACGGTTCAATTTGCACATAGTATAATTATGATAATTTCATTCATATCAATGAGAATGCAGCACAAACTAACAGGTTAAACAAATTATGCAAATTTTACTTTTTTAATTGGAATTTATTATGACATGTACGAATAAGTACGAAAATACACAAGATTTTCAAATATTCGCATCTTATTATTATGTATGTATGTGTGTATGTACTTTGTTTTATTATAATTCGACACATTCACACGGCCCATAGAATATTTTACGACACACGGGTTTTCACTTGCAAATACTGGTTTTTATCACGTTTCATTATAAAACACTTTTCATATCACTTTATAGAAACATACGTGGAATTTAATTTTTAATTACTGCAAAATTCAACAAATCCATTTAATATTCTGAACCATCGTTTTAAATTTCCACAATGTGCTGAAATACGCTTCATTGTAAATAGATAAAATATGATGTTGAATACATTATTATAAGCATGAAATTTCTCTGTTAATTTGATTGCAAAATGAATGCCGCTTTTGCAGCTGATATGAAAAGCTTCGATCGTGATGAAAATTGTTCATAAAGGTTTATAATTATTATACCCAGTATTTTAATTATACAAATAATAGTGAAAAATGTTCTCCTTTTATTTTTTCTAATTTGTGAATCACTATTTTTCAATAAATTATCATATCATTCTTGATTAACTCTTATGCATGGGCATGTGAAATAGAATGAATAGTTTGTGCATTAAAGTGACAGTAGGTGGCGACGTCGCTTTCCTCTATAGGCAATACAATACGACTGTCAACTGTCAAAGGGTCAACGTTTACATTTGCTTAAGTATGAACGGAACGACAGAACATTATAAATGTTAACGATTTGATCCATTTTTGAATCAATGTTGATTTTTTTTTTTTATGAAAGTTGTGAATAATGGTCGTGCGGTTGGTATTTTTTGTCCTGGTCACATTTGCGACGCTGCCGTCGTTTTTATTTTAATGCACGTTTATTTGTTTTAAGGTACAGATATTTTTCGAACGCACACATATACCCTCGAGCCGACCCTGCCCACAAACCTGAACCACTTTCGCGATCATCTCGCGAATCGCACTCGGACTTATCGTCCCGGTCGAAATCTGATCGGGCCGAAAGAAAGCTCCCTCGGCGGGGCGGGACTTATCGAACGCGCGAGTTTATCGCACCGCCGGGCAGATTTACGAGCTTTCTCCGGGAATTTAGTGTTTTGTCGGGGTTCGTGACTCGGTGTCGTACAACAATGATCGGGTCCCGGCGACCGGCCATTAATTACGGCCGAAGACCGACCGCGCGGGAATATTTCATCGGGCCGCTGAATATTTCATATGGACACGTGTCCCGCCCGGTGTCTTCCGACTCGGACTCTATGTTCGGGGATAAGACGTGTCTATTCGGCGGGATTTGCATATTTGACCGATCTGATTGTGTTGTGTTTGCATAAACAATCGGGTGTTTTTGCTCGAGTGCGGTTCTGAAAAGGGTCATGTGTCCGTGTTCGTCGAAGGTGTGGTCGTTCGAGACGATTGTTGGAGTTGAGTGCAGCTTGAAGTGGTTATTGAATAGATGTGATTGTAAATTTTTCGTGATCGTGAATAGACGTGAATTTTTGTTGTAAGGATTGAGAAATATCTTAAATATATCTTAAAGTAGATCACTGAAACTTTGTCAGATGCCTTAGAAAATATTCTCATGTGGAATATGCCAATTTGGGCCTTTACAGAATAAAATTAGCCAAAATATTTCAAAGTTAAATGGTGGAAAAAAATGCTGGCGATTATTTCGATTGATTATTCTGTACCGTGAATACTTTTACAATGTTTTGCCTTATTAAATGATCTTTATATTAATTTTTTGTAATTTTTCTAACACGAGAAGGGTATTTAGTGCACTAGGAAGATCAAATGGGTGACTTAAAAAAATTGCTTTTATGCAAAAGAACGCCTTTTTTTCAATCAAAAAGTGATTCTAGTTCCATGATTTCTATTTTATTTATATGAAAAAACTACAATAATTTATCGATAAAATATTTTTTTAATATTTCTGTGAGACATTTACTAATTGGGAGCCTTGAGGAGTCAACCTCCACCACTACTAGGAAAATTTTCTTCTGATGATTTAGTATTATTCTGAAGCTATTGAGCAAAAGACGATTTCACTATTTAGCTCTTAGAAAGTTGTCTTTTATATATAACTTCATAATTAGAACATGTGATATAAAAAAAATGGGTACCCATGCAGCAACTTCTAAACTTCGCTAGAATGTGAATGAAAAAACGTCACCGATCACTGCAAACACCCTCACCTAACCATTCAAATTCGAAAACCCATAGAAATCTTTCACCAAACCCAATCCGTTGACTTACTCAAACATAAATCCTCATTAAACGAGGCGACGATGCATCAAATACGACGTATCGCATATTGAGCTTCGAAAGTCTTTCGATTGCACACTGCAGTTGGCGTGCACAATCCCACGTCGGGACACCCACACGCCGCTCAACCTCCGATAATGAGCCGATCGGCATGTGTGCGAATACGTGCGAACCACACGTGGTGGGTGATCCCGAATGACCGTTGTTATTATCATCATCATCATTATCATTACAGTCGCATGTTCACCCCCGCGGGCCGCCGCGTTTGTTTCTCGCCGGCGCGTTTAATTGCCAACGAGCTATTACTATGGGGACCGCCATGGCGAAAACCATAAACCCATGTCGATTCGGTTCCCAAGGGCTATCTGGGCCGTAAAGAGATCGATCGTGTCGGTGGTGGTGTGCGTGCGATTGTGGGAAGCGGTGTTTGTGTGGAGCGATTGCGGTTTTCGCACGGTCGGCACATATGAGCAATTCTGAATGGGAAAGATTGTATGCGGTTTTGATTAAAAATATTGCTCGGATGTTTATTTGAGTGTTTTGATTTGTTTTTGCGTGTGCGATTTAATGGCAATTTGTTTTTTATGGATTGATTTTAATATTCATATGGGGTTTGCCTATCGTGTGTGTCGGATTTAAATTTCTCATCATTTTTTGATAATTTTTGACATTAGTCATTGAAATTATTAAAAATTGATAACTTTTAAAATAAAAATGTGTTTTTATTGTTAAAACACAGATGCAATTGCGTTTTTTTTTTAGAATAAATTGGGTCAAAATGGGGTACGATATCGTGGCATGATATTTAACTTTTTGTGGGATCAATTGGACGATATGGACTTCAAAAAAATATGGTTTTGATAGGACAGTGCCATGTGCTATATAGCGAGAAAACCCATTGATTTTTTAAGACAACTTTTTTCTAAACGTGGGATTTCCAAAAATGCTGATGTTAATTGGCCGCCTAGATCTTGCGACTTAACGCCATGCGATATATTTTTTTGGGGGTTGTTAAAATCCTAATTCTATGTAAACAAACAATAAAAAATGTATGAACTGAAAACAAAAATTCATCCTGTTATTGCTGAAATCAAGTCAACAGACTAAGAAAAAGGTTTTGAAAATTTGATCAAAAGGGTTATGGTATTCCAGCTCAATCGCGGCGGTCATTTGACCAACATTATATTCCATAACTAATCTCAACATGTCTACTTCATAAATAAATAAATAAAAAAAGCAAAAATTAAATAATCGTTTATTGCATTTATTTTCTAAATTAAATCTTATTTTTCCGATGGACCACCCAAAATGATGAACGAAATTTGTTTTCAAAATCGAAATCGTCATCTAATTTATTTACTCAAGCGTTCAGTTAATTACCTAGAACTTTGCACGAATATTATAGTATATTTGATTTACATAAAAATTAGTGATTCCAATCGATTCATATTCAAATACAGCACATCAATCACCAAAAACACACAACACATCAATCTCACTTGATCCGTGTACAAAAAAAAATCGTTCGCATCACGCTCGTAATTTTCCGGCAAGTTCACACAGCTCGGTCGCCACATTAGCCCGTCAACTTCGTCCAGATTTCCATAATTTCACCATAATCTTCTTCTTTTCTTTATCTTCGGCAAGATTGAAGCGGAAAGGGGGTCCGAGCGCAGCTAAAACGGCGGATTGTCTCCGGCTTTATAATTTTATGCAAAGGTTCCGCTCGTTGCGAGCACTTGCATAAATTGTTCATTACTCGTACGGTAGTCGAGTGGTAGAATACAGAAGAGGCACGGGGGGTTGACGGTTAGCGGCAAAGCGGCCATGGGGGGGTTAAGGCGCCGAATCGGAAGTTATTAATTTGCATAATAATCCGTACAACACTAACGAAATTTTACGCTTGGAAACGACGCGTCTAGCGAAAAATAATTAACCCCGTCCCGGTAGTTACGCGGTACACAATAGAAACTCCATCGTACAACGATATCGCCCTATTCCTAGGGGCGATACTGAAAAATTTGAATTTCCCGCGAATGGAAACATAAACCAGTGCCCCGCAACTACTGTGCTGCGATACGATGATGATGTGCTGCGGCGCATTATCAAATACAAGAAAAAAATTCAAAAAAATTGCTTATAATATAATATTCAATTAATGTAATTTCTGTAAATAAAAGGACATTTTTTTTATTTTAGGGTAACCAAATTTTCAGTTTTGATTGGAACAATCCAATTTTTTTACTTTGAATTTGTCTTGTCATTTTTGTAAAATTTCAATTTACTGTACTTATTGCTGGAAAAAATTATATTACTATGTAAAAAAAAACGAAATTAAAAGAAAACAAAATTTCTAGTAAAATATAATTTTTGTAATCAGAAGAAACTGAGAATACCTTTCAAAAAATAATTGTAGCTAATCTATTGTTCATTTTACAAGTTTCAGAAAAAAATCGCCTACGGCGCATTAATTATTTTTATATAAACATGAATGATTAGTACAGATTTTTTTAATTTTTCGTTTTATAAAATTGTGCGTTCTGAAAAAAAATTCTTTAATAATTCTAATAGTTTTTTTAGGTAAAAATTATAAAATTTTTGAACGTGCAAAACATTTTTTTTATATAGAAGAAAGGATACGATTTTTATTTTTTTTTATGGAGCATTCTGTTTTAGGTTTTAAGAAATATAGTCACCCTCAGAGACCAGGCACACCTAATATATCACCAGGTCACACTGGTAGATGTGCTCCGAAATTTCGAAAATATCGTCGTGCGACCGAAGGAAAAAGGTTGCGGAGCACCGAAATAAACTGTGCATAATGCAACGGCGGATGCAAAGCCGATAAATTACAAGTCGGGCGCCTTGCAATGCGAAGAACAACGTTCGACACGCTTGTTATTATTGCTGCTACAAGTTACACTTCGAACTCGCAATTATATCAATAAAATACGACACGCGCCTATCTACAGTTTAGATCGGAAACTCGAAACTCGACATTGGCGGGCTTTTATTTCGAAACTGCAGTCGTATGCATGTACCGCGTGCGCGTATTTGCATTTGAAATTACTTTTTTTTTCATGTGTTGTCATTTGGTAGTGGTGTCTGGACTAGTCCATTTTCCACATATAATTTGTACTGGGGTCGATAGTCTTCGGAACCATTTTTTGAAATCTTCTCATTAATGAGAGATTAATGTCCATCCCCGTGACTTGAACCATCATCTTTACGTATGACAATCTATGCAGCGTTACCAATGCAATTATATCAATAAAATACGACACGCACCTATCTGCAGTTTAGATCGGAAACTCGAAACTCGACATTGGCGGGCTTTTATTTCGAAACTGCAGTCGTATGCATGTGCCGCGTGTGCGTATTTGCATTTGAAATTGCCCGCGCGAATCTTGAATTTATCGCGATCGGTGGACGCTCGAAACGGTTCGTAAAACGTAATTTATCTCCGTTATGCGGTGCCGCAATTAAAAAGCTATTAATCGTCGAATAATTGATATCGTCGAGGATGCATTTAAAAGTCGGCGTCGGATATAAATAAGCGTCTTTTGAACGATGTTTTCGCCGAGCAAGAGAAAATCGACGCTTTTCATGCGACTGCTTGTATAGCGGTTGTGTAAAATATAACGTGTACGATAACGTTCGTTTTATGATGAGTGCTTATGGGTTTAAAATTATGCATTGAACTAATATAAGTATATTAGGTCAATGCTTAATTTTTGTCGTATTTTTTCGATAGTCAAATATTTTTCTCCTTTCTCTAAATAATTAATAATATCTGTATTCAAATTTATAGAGTACTATTATGCAGAGGGTACTTTGTTTTCAGTATCTGTTTATTTTTGGCCTAATTAATGAACAAAAAAGGGTCCATATAAATTTTTAAAAATGCCTAATAATAAAGTGCATTTATGGCGTATTTCATTTTATAAATTTTGCAAAACTAATAATGCGACCATGGTAACCAAAAATATTTGTTATATGTACAACAAAGATACAGTTAACATTAGAACAACTCATTTTTGTGGTTTTCAAATCTGGGGATTTTTCATTAATAATTGTTAAACACGATGATAAAATGTTACTGGCATATTTTATGCTAATTCATATTGAAATATAAGAGAAATCATGATAAAAATATTATAGAAGTCAACCGTTAAAAAATTGCAGCAACCCAATCGTATCGGTTCGGTTTGAAAATACGATGAAACTTTTGCATTTGCCTAATAATTATAATATTTACTGAACATTTACGAGACGTTTATTTCATATGTTTCAAGTTAAAATACCTGCCATGCTTTTGTATATAAAAAATCAAGGATAATGACTCAACGATTCGATAAAAAATATAAAAAACAACATTTTCCAATTCTTAATTGACAATCACATAACGAAAAATCGTTAAAAACACAAACCAAACATCGCCACAACGTTACGACACTAAAAACTCGTCGGGTCGATTCCGTCGCAATATTCGGCACTTTTTTCACGATTTTTTACATTTTTATACACAATTCAAAAGAGGAGACGAGTCACCCGACGCTTTCGAATGGAAATCCTAACAGATTTTCGTTGTTCAAACGGCAGCTCGTAATTTAACGCTTTCAACCGGTATCGAATGCGTCGTCACCGTCCCGCGGCGTTACGACACCGATTTATGGTTATCTCTTAATAAATATTTGATTTTCATATAAATTGGACGTCGTTTTTACGGTAGTCAATATTTGAGATGGCTGCCCCGGGGTCCGGGCACATCTCGATTGATTGCATGCATGATTCGTTGAACTGCGACCCTCTGGTGTGGTGCGTGTTTCGAATATGTCGTTTGTCCGTTTAGGTCGTGTTCGTTTTGAGAGGTTGTTGAAATGTGGTTATCGTTTATGATATACATATATGTTTGTGTTATAGCTTCGTTCATGGATGAAGCAAAGAGTCTTGCTTTATCTATGAAGTTCAACAATACCTGGTGACATATAGACGCCATCTAGCTTAAGAGCATCTTTTAACATCTTTTGTCAAATATGAAAGTTGACGTGTCTTACAGCATACTTATGAAATGCATTAAAATTTATTTGGTATGCCTGATATTTCGTAAAATATTTGAAAATTTTGGCACGTGAATGAAAAAAAGGTTAACCACAACTGTCATAAGACACATCTACTGTCATATTATACAAATTATGTTAAACGATTAACCTATAATGCGCCTGTACTAAATGGCGCCTATAGCAGCACCAGATATTGTTGAAATTCATAGATAAAGAAAAATTCTTTGACGATTCATAGACGAAACGATTACCCAAATATAGCATAACATAATACTCTTTATAATGGTATATAAGGAAAGGAGTGTAAGGAATGCATTCGTGTGTTAATTTTTCTAATTAAAGTTGAGTGCGCTCACACTAAAGGAACAGAAGATGCTTCAAATGCATCGAAAGTATGTATTGAAAAAATAAACGGGCTTCTATTTAAAATGTAAACTTTATGATTTTCATACAATGAATAAAAATTCTTATAATATATGTACGTGTATTATATGCGATTATATGAAACCCATAAGGCTCGATAGAAAGTGAATAAATTTGTTCTTTGAGTGATTTAAATTCTTCGATCACGAAAATCGTGACAGTAGTCGAGTCACATAAATGTTAATCTGACATAAAATTCGACTACTGTCGAAATAAGGTAATTATTGTGATCATGGCATTGAAATATATAAAAAAAACACCTTCTATTTTATGTAACTAATACATTTCAAGATATTAGTCATTTGAAAATCGAATCTAATTAAATTTAATTTAAGACCATATATTTGCGAATCGAGGCGATATTATTTACGGACCAAATACTTACAAACTCACTGTTTTCATAATTAAAATCTATATTTACATGCAAAACACTAGACCTAAGAACACATCACTTCATCACGGATCGTGACTTTGCTTTTCAACTCTATAAACCGTCACATGAACTTCAATTCCACCTGACAGTGTTATTGAATATATCTCGGCGCGTTTCTCCTTCGAAAACACACGGAGTGTTGATTTAGGCCAGGGATATTGTTAAAAAAAATAAACGACCACGAAAGTCTGAATATCCAGATCGACACTCGACCATCGAACGAAAGCTCGAAAGCGCCCACGTGAGCCTTCAGGTTCGTGCCACGGCTCCTGGCGTGCCACCTTCCAATTCTTCCCACACTTTGCACCTCGGTATCGCTAATGAGCCTTCTCTTATTTTAAGGTTTTTGAAGGTTCTTTTTTCGCGCAAACGCTCGTCGTTTCGTGTCCGACGTGCGCTTAATTGAAGGCGCCAACTGATTGATACATTTTAATGAGGGAACAATCTTAAAAGGTTTTCGTTTATGTTGTTTCGCGCCGACGTTGATGGGCCGCTTCGTGTGATGTTTTGCGGCTTAACAATTTTAAAGAGTGCTGCTTTTGAGTCGGAGTAATTGCATCATTGAATATACAAAGTACACCTGCATAATAACCATTGAGATATCACATGCTCATAACAGCTGTGAAGCTCGGCAATAATGCGAACGTTTTATAAATGCGATAAACTCGAACTGATCCACAATTATTGTGCACGTTTAATTAGCCTAATGGCACGACTCGACAATAACGATTGGATTATCGCAAGCGATTATAGATTAACTCCTTTCAAGTAGTCGATCAGACATTTTAATCCAATACTAGATGCACTTGATCAAATTACCAATCGCGCTAATTGCTTCAACTTACCTTTTGTATAAAAAAGTTCAAATGGGAACCGAATTTTTAAAATGGATTCAAAGGAACTTTCTCCATAGACCACCTCGAAAATTCAGACAATGGACAGGCTTTGTAGGACCGACCCGGAGCCCGAGCGGGGGCGGCACAAAGGTGAGGTCGTGGGACAGAATAGACCATCATCGAGGTGCCTCTATGCACGTGTATTTTTCATGCTTTCGATATAATTGATAACTGTATGTTTACCGTCTTCTAATATAATGCACAACACCCACGGTGCTATCGAAGGCTCGAAGCGAGGAGACACAAATCCGAATTTATAAGCGAAGGCGTTCGAATGGTGTCTTTTTTGACGCGGTTCTATCGTTAATTTCGGAAACGATCGAAAATTGTCAAATAAAGTTTGAAATTGTTTCACGTGTACAATGGGTACGTTTTTGGAATATTTTATTCTTTTACGACGCTTATTCGTCTTTTGTGGTTTGAGTAAATCCGGATATTTATTAATGAATAAAATTATTCGAATAAGGAATTTTGCTTTTACGAATAAATATACAATTATATTCATATTTTTATATAAATGCAATAAAATTATTCTATATTGATGTAAAATCATGAGTGCTATAAAATATAAATAATTTTTTGTTTCATACCAGTTAAACATTGCAATTATGACTGAAATAAATCAATTTTCAAAGCCTTTATCATAAAATATCAACTCTAAATGTAATATCAATCACATCATCATTGTGTCATTTAAATTTCCATTAGAATAAAATTTAATAATAGAAAACTGCATCATTCTGTCAATTCAATTTTCAACGACCGAACACAACACAATAAATTACTAATTATCTCACATATCCAAAAATAATAAACCACCAATTAAACTCGTATATAATAACCAAAAATCATCACCACATAAACTAACAACACCACTAATAACGAAATATGCGAAATTGATGCACTTGACGTACCAGGCGGCGTTTACTTGCCAGAAAATTAATTCCCCATAAATCCGATTCGAGGAACCCTTAAAGGGGGTGAGGCTTGAGGGGGAAAAGCCTCCTCGACAATAATTCGACATAATCTCATTCCCCAGGTGACGGAAACACATAAACAAGGCTTTACGGCCGCGTACAGCATTATTCAATCTCGGCGATCTCTCACCCCGACGATCGACAGCGTGGGCGGGTGTTCGCTCGAAGCTCACACGAAAAAAAGTGAATTAAAAGCTCCGGTGATAAAGTGAGACGAAATAAAAAGATGGGATGTGTTAAAAATGCCGTGTATCTGTGTCGAGGATCAGTATTTGGTGTAGGGCGCGCGCCGCAGTTTGTTGTCGCGCACTCTCTTATATGAGTATGTGCCGGTAATTATGAAAGTGGTCTAAGTCCGTTCGTTTCGAGATATTTAAAGGTTTGTGTTTGAAGTGATTTAAACATATTTTTCTATTACACAATGCTATGTTTCACTATTTATTTAATCTACTGGGTTTATATTTTTTTTGACATATAAATTTAACATGTAGCTTACAAGAAAATACAAAATTTTTACCTATTTCCTGTCACAATTCCCAATTGGGGAAATTGTCTATTTTGCTCTACAATTGGTTGTGTTTGGTAAAATTTAACAAACGATAATATATTTAGATTTAGAAAACTCTAAATCTAGTTCATTTGTCGGTTAGAAATATTCTCGGAATAAACCTTTTATTTTGGTTATTCTCACGGATAAAGTCACGTGTCACGGACAACTTGTGTTTGGTAAAATTTAACAAACGATAATATATTTAGATTTAGAAAACTCTAAATCTAGTTCATAAGGTATAGTAACTGCTAGTAATCGGTTATTAAAAAAAAAATATTATAACTAAAAATATTGATGTTTTTGTCAGCTCCCATTTGGGAATCGAGGCAGTAATGCCATTTAAAAAAGCTCATTATTTAAAAGTTTATTATAAATTAGTTAATTCAGTTGAGTGTATTAAAAATGATAGTATAATTAATATTATGATAAAAAAAATATTTTAGAAAAGAAATTTTAGACCACTATCAAAATAAATGCAAGCGGCATTCGGCTGATCGTCGTATCTTTCACTGAATATAACTTTTCCAATTTTTCAAAATTTTATTTTTTTTCATATTATATTAGTTTAAAATCGCGTGCCGCAAAATAATCAAAAAACTCATTTTTTTCATTTTGTGACATAGACCACTTTCATAATTATGGATATTTATGGAGGCTATCGAAGGCTATCGCTCTCATGAGTCATAAACTAATAAACAATGAAATGCTTTGAATGGGTCCTAAGTCCGTATCTTTATAATTATTTTATATTGCTGTAATATTGTAGGATGTTATGGATCGAAGGTTTAGGTCAATAATTTATTGTTAGAGTGCATAGAAAGCGCATTAGTCCCGCATTGAAAATGTATAAATTTTTAATTATTGAATGTGTTTTATGTTTGCACATAAATAGAATCATTGTACTAAATCAAAGCGGAAGTAATTTTATTATAATCATTATGGACAATTTGTTTGTGGTTTATGAAATTTGAAAATTCAAAATTTCAAATTGACAATCACAAGTATACATTTCACAGAATTGATAACAATATCATATAAAATAGATTTCAAACGGTTTATAATTATTTTTTAATAAGTTATTCTGTTTGCGAATAAAAAACGTTTGCTCAGAATTTTTTTAGATCTCTACGTACATACCGCTGCATATAAAATAGTAGCAATTCTATTAATCGAATTTTCTCCAAAATAGTCACTCTTACGAATAAATATTATGGTATCTTTTTTTAGAAATTATCTAAACTATAAATTACAAATCTGGTATTTTTCTGTAAAAGTGTAAGTTAACGAGATATTTACAAAAAACCGTTTTCGGTTACCTTCGACCGTAATTCAAATTTTATAATGACCTCAAATCGACATAGAATTTTTACCATTTTTTTAAGAACTACAATATCAAGCTTTCTATTAATATTCAGTTTGTTTATAATTTCTGCGAAGTAATATATCTCTAATCCTCTAACTATATTAGAATAAATATAAAGCGCATTTGTTCCGCATTGAAAATGTGAACATATTTTTAATCATTGAATCCGTTTTATGTTCGTGCATAAATAAAATCATTGTACTAAATCAAAGCGGACGTAATTCTTATTATAATCACTATCGACAATTTGACGTCCGTTTTATCGGATTTTCAATAACAACACCGTTGACGGTAACATCCATAAATTGCACATTTAAATTGCATGCATATCGTGTTGAAACTCTATTCTATGACGTCGCTATTAATTGCCGTATATAATCATGCAACACTAGGCATTTCAAAGTGTGTCGACGATTAAAATTATTACCCCGTAATCGTTTTAAAGCATTGATGCTTAATTTGTATACTTTTCTTTACAATAATACGCGCATTACATTAATTGGTTAGGGATTTTTGTTCTTTTAAAATACCGCCGTTTTACCGTTGTCAGATGTCGCAGATATCGTCGTAAAATATTGTACAACAAAACTGACTTTCCGATGGTATCTTTCATGATTTAAGACTTAATTGAGGCTCAGTAATTACACTGATAAAAGCATAAATATTATACAAATACACGAATTCGATGATAAAGTTTAGTTATATATTAAATCGTTCTAATTATTTCAAACTTATTTTGTACGCTCATGTGATAGATGGAAAAGTAGTTGAACCGATAAAAATTTATGGTAGAAGTTGGAGCAAGTAGTTTATCTCTTCGCTCAGACACTAAAAAAGAGCTCTTCAATCTTTGCCAAATCTGCACCACTCAAACGAATCCGTATCGCCTTCTCAAAGAGAAACCTTCTACGGGCGCACATACGTCAGTCTCAATTTCAGAAAGACAAGAAAACTTACATATACCTAGGAAGATAGCGGCTCGGTAACCTATACAAATTCTAGATTCCAGAATCGATACCATTTTACAACGCTTGTTAGCTGAAAGCTTCGACCGGGTCGTAAAACAAACGCTTCAGAATATAAATCGGCGGCGATAAACGCAGCTTAAGATTAAATTTCATGGAAACATAAATATAAAGCATTCGTCCGTTCTTTGCTATCAGCGCGCGATTCGGATTGTTTTCGATTTGATATACGATTTCACACTTCCTCATTGTTGGTAGTTGGCCGTTAGCAATAGTTCGGATTTTGCTATCGATCGGGTTACAAAAGCGTCGAGCTTTAGGGCTGTCATAAATCCTGTGAAATATTATATCTTTTCATTTGTTTTCTTGATGCTGGATTGCGTATCGCGATTCGTATCAAAAGGCATTGTTCTGTGGTCGTGGTTTTATGTTTTAATCCTTTCCGATACGCAGGCACAAATTTAATAAATCTGTCGTATATCGATGCCATGATGGTGTCCGTTAATGTGTCGTTTAACGTCGTACCTTTAAAGTTATGTCGATATAAATTTTCGATATCTGCATCTATACGACATGCAAGTAGCGTTCAAAATGTGAAGATAACTTATATACATTTGGTACTTCAGTTAAGCCGTTATATTATATTAAATTGAGATTGAAACCGTGAATTCATGTTTAATAAATACAAATTATTTCATGTGCAACCTCAAAGATGCTTTAATATAAAAATAAAATGAATTTATGTTATCAATTTAAATTGCGGGGTAGTTGTACAATAAGTCTTAGATTTAATATAAACGTAACGCTCCACCAACACACTTATGAAAGTAGAATTTCATACGTGTCAGATTTAACTCATGCTTTTCTCATCTTCCATGCGAAAGTTATATGAAATAGTATTTGAAATTTTACCAAATATCTTGCATAGGTAATTTTTTTTAAAAACACCATTTTATTATTTAACTTATGATAATAATAATAATAATAATAAAATTTATTTATAGAAATACATACATATAAATATATATACAAATTTAAATATACCACCCTGGCATTACAGATCAAAATGGCCAAATCGCCAAGGCTATTTACAAAAAAAAGAAGACACTTAAATTATATAATAAATAAAATAAAAATAAAGGAAAATTGTCTCACATACTTATGCATAAGTTAGAACAAATTAAAAATTACTTTTAAAAAATTGACAATATTTCATAAAAATAATGATTACATTTATGTGAGCTTTTTATTTTGATTTCATGATCTTTTTCACGCTTTTCCATAAATTTCCTTACCATAACATCTAGATATCATACATCGCATAAACGAGCGAACCTTCAAAGCACCGCCGTCCAAATCCGGCATATAAGCCGGAGCAAATTAAGGATTTCACATACACCCTCCGGAGCAATATTCGGCGAGCTTTGGCACCTTGATTAGGCATTCAGGTCGGCTGTCAGGATTGACTGTTTGACTCACACCGCGAACACAGCCTGCGGATTTATTACAGGCTGGTAGTTATTGTGGCGCTAACACGGCGTAATGGCGCCGTGAGCCAACAACGCAACACGGCTGCCACCATGGCGGATGGAGGTGAAAACGATGAAGCCTATTTACGTCTAAACACGTCTGGTTCACGGTTCACCATCGATAACTGACACGTTAACGTCGCGCAGCCAACGGCCCTTGTGCGCCAGCTATTACGTGGTGTTTCGTGGCCGCGCGTGTGATTGGGTATGTTATGGGGTCGTATGGGGTCTATCGATTGTTTTGTCGTTAGTGCCGTTTGATTGATGACCGACGTGTATTTTGATGGAGATGGGTGAGATTTTTGTGTGGAAATACATTTTTTTGTGTTTGTATAAAATTTTGTGTGTTCGGTACATCAAACGGTTTCGTTTAACAGTTTGTAAAAGGGTGTTATGTCTGTTTTAAATTCTTGTTTACTTTTTAGGTTTTGGTAGTGAGTATAGTTTGAGTTTTTCTCACACATTAGGTACTTTTTTTTTGTTGTGTGGCTAGACTTTCTGACGCTGTTCGTGTCTATAGGTATTTTTATTGAAATATTTTTATTGCCTATTGAATATGTATAATACTGAATAATCATATGTTAGAAGAAGATTTATTGGCGGTATCTTTAAGCAAACACGGAACCGCCTCCATGTTATTTTTTTCTTTTCCAGACCGCAACCGCGTAAATCGACAATTAATTTACCTCAGTTTATGGTGTTATTAACTAAAAATAAAAATAGATTTTGAAAACTTTATATGAAAAGCTAGCTGAATATGCGCGATAAAAAATTTTTGTATCGTAAATATAGCATACACGTTCAGTTACAATTTTTCATACACCCGCACGTAAGACAATAGAAAATTTCCATCGAACGCAACTATGAAAACATTTCGTTTTTGTTCGTCACATAATAAAGGGATGCATTTTCCACGCTCGTCAAAAACAATTCCTAGACAAGCGAAACCCTAAAGGCGCCCATTGTTATCCCATCCATACAAATTTACATGACCTTCCATCCATCGCTTTCAATAACGAATCGACAGAATTCAACAATGCGAAAAGCCTCCTCAGGCGCAGACGTCAAAATAATTAAATATCGTTATAACCGTTTAACAGCCGCCGGGATGAAATGCGAATCCTTTTCGGAGAGGCCTTACGACGGATTAAGGAGCGGGAAAATTACGTCGTATGGAACGGGTAGGTTCGACGGGGCTTTCGGTTAAAAGACAGGTCCGCGGCCGCGTTAAAATATCCTTCTTATTGCCTTTCATCCATAAAGATGTAGCTTGGCACCACCTGGTGCCACTGCCGTAAAAGATGCGGGGCGCAACCATAAAACGAAACCCATTCTTGGCCCCCTTTTGCCGCCCACCGCTCCGCCCTTGGTACTTAAGCCTACGAACACTATAATTGTTCGACTAATTAATTATTTAATAATGTACCCGTGTTCTTGGTTTCGAGTTTGTCCAAAAGCGCGCTTCGAGTTGAATATTTCGTGTGTATTAATGGCGGGCGTTTATGGTGGCGTGTGTGGTGGTGTATTTTTGTCGTTAACTTTTGTTGTTGAATAAAATGTGTTTTGTGATGTGAAATTGGGGCGCAGGTGTGTTAAATGCGTTACTTTTGACCCTTTTATCCGCGAAATATTTGATCTTTACCTGTGCGTTAGAAATTTTTGAAAAATTTTAAATGATCGATTTTGTATTTTTTTATCTGTTCGTCTATAGATCCCATTAGTGTGTTTTCATTTGGGGACAATTTAAATGTGAATTTTATAAAGTAAATGACATTTAATAAAATTAGTGTGCATTAAAAAAATATTGTGTTCATTTTGCACGAGCATTGCATTCAAAAAACTACTTTGATCATTGAAAAAAATTATAATTTATACCTTAAAACGATTAAAACGTGCATTAGAATGAATATAAATAAAAAGAGAAATGCTAACCGCATGATCATTACTCATAACATTCATAATAGAATAAAAAATGAAGCAAATTGTAAAAATGTGATTAAAATTAAAATTTTAACAAAAGAAAACTTTGACAGGAGGAAGACTTTACTCTGGCGACGTTGCCACCTTTCGATCATTTTAATGCTCAAACAAATTTTTTTATTGATCATTTCATATTTTTTAATGCTCATATTGTAATGCCAAAACAATTTTTCATTGTTCACTACAAATAAAATGATGCTCAATACGAGATTTTAAATATACAAAAAATAATGCACATCGTATATTATTCTAATGCACAAATAATTTGTTTTAAAACACAATGTATGCTTTTTCAATGCACAGTTTAATTGCATCCTTTAAATTTTAACTAAATAATTTATACGTTTAACAAGAGAAATCTTGGCAACTCATGAATTAATCGCTGGCGTGCATAGTGAGTCGATGCGCAACTCACCGGTGAGTCGTCGGCGAACAGAGGGTTTTAATACAAGAAACTTATTGAAAATTTATATAGTGAACCCTTTCAGCTTCCATCGTGAAATTTCAGAAACTGATATACACTCAGTTTCGCTACATAGAAACCTATCGAATCTCCGAAGCGTACCTGCTTATTAAGTGGACGTTCATCGATCGCTGGAACACCGTGTTATGAGCCCGATAAAAGTTTCGAGATAGGATTTTAATAAGTGGGTGTCAAGTGCATGTACGTATATTGAGTAAAAGTGCATAAGAACGAACGAGTACCACCTACGGGTGGCTAATGGGACCGTATTGTGCCACCGCAGGGCTGGCTGCGTTTCGATTATTATCGTTGTTAAATTAATTATATATCTTCAATAATTCGATACGGTATCGGGTTTCTTTTCGTATCTAATAAATAAATGTGCGTTCGTCGAACGCGCCATGGAAAAGATTGATCGTTTTGTTGTTTAAACGACGCGACTAGTTTGCAAAACCTCGTCAATCATGTTGTTTGTTGATCTATCTATCTTATAATGTGAAATTTACTATTGCAAATTTTTATCCCGCGAGTCGATAAATCTTACTTTATGTGTCGATCAATATGAAAATATGTAATTGATTAGTTTTATTATTTATTTGATAAAATTGTGTGCACAAAAATTTTTTTTTATATTTCGAGCCTTATAACAAATATCGTAATATAATATTTGATATATGAAGACGCCGATACGCCCCTAGCATTTATGCCCACTTGTTCCACTTGATCTGTCGACAATGCGACCTGCCCTCCGAATTTACATACAATAACAAAGGGATTACATGTAAGCATACGGAAAAAACCAAAAAGTTTCCAATTATGGAAGCCATCGTTTCGTCTCAGCAAGTGAGGTGTAACATTCTTGCATCCTTCTCGTGCGTGGATCTATATTTTTTCAAGCATTTCATTCCTCCCTTCGTGTCAACTTTTTTTATTGTTATAATTTCGACGTACCATTGTTCCACTTCATTGTTTATCTTCAAATTTGATGTGCATCACAATTAATCCGTCGGTCGGCTGGCGTCTGCATTGTTCCGTAGGTGCCGGGGTATCATTTTTTTTAAATTCGTTTATACTTTTTAATGCACCTCAGAGTAACACGTAAAAGCATTTAACAGATTTGAATGCGTCACTGTTAATGCTACAGCATTGTTCTAATAATTCTTTGTATCGTGTATGTCACGCCATGAGCCACGCTGTATCGTAAAACGATATAATATACTTTTTTGTATAAAGTAAATATGAGCGTGTGAAAGTATGGATGTAAGGTGCTGTACGTTTTTTATGACCCGATAGTGTTTACTCGAGCCAATAGCGTTTGGGTTAGGCTTTCGTGTACCGAAAACGAAACAAATAAAACGCGCCCCCTTAACAATTCTAAATCGAAATAAAACCCCATTCACATTTCGTAATAGTGAAATATTGCCTATTTTCTTACCAGTCCACTAAATCTTCCGCACGCTGACAGTGTTCTCCATTAGTTCTCACCTATAAGTCTTGGTTACACGAACCATTCAACAGTTTGCCCCTATTTGGTCACGGCAACGCCCTCAAGGGTCGGCCTTATGTCCAACCTCCGAAAACGCACTTTTTCCTGTTTTATCGGTCAATTTTTCGTCTTTTACCAAAAAATAGAGAGCATCCGACGGCCAACGAGGGTCCAGTGGAAATATTACCGTACAAGTGTCATTTTTCATGCATCGGAAACAGTCGAGGCCGACTACACGGCCGTAAATCAAACTATCATAATCGCATTTGATAAATATATTTTGGCTTTTCGGTTGCGAATAATTTTCGGGGCACGTCTACCACGATTTTTCGATAAACATATATACATAAATCGTGAATTATTCGCGTGAAAATTTGAAATCTACATAATTATCATAATGAAATATTTTCCATATCCGTTAGTGATGATGTAATTAAATTCTATGCGTACTATTTAGGAGCACGAATCGAGAAATGAGCGCAAGTCGAACGCAACGAAAGGTTTAATTTATTGGATCTCACCCCGGTTATAAATTTAAATTCGTGCATGATCGGACTTTTAGTGAATTTTAAACGTCGTTTTTCGTCCGTACGAGCACCTGAGTAATTTAGAGGCTTCTTCCTCTCGTGATTTACGTCCTCGGTCTGGCCATTGTGTTTCGGCGCCCGTTTTACTGCCCGCGATTAAAACCCCGCCTAACCTCGGTTTTATGATTGTTCTTAGCGCGTATCGTAAGCTTTCGGGTTTGGCCGAAACACTCCGTTTAACTGCCAGACCCGAACGTGCGGATTTTACGCGTTTTCAATCATGCGACCGCTGATCTATTGACTCGTTCGATCGTTTCCCGAACACGGTTTTGATTGTAAAGCCGGTGTGGAAAGGTCCGGAATTATCTTCGTGGAAACGTATAAAGTGCTAAAGAGTACGTGGAATTCGAACGGACCTTTCCAAGGTCGGGTATCTAATCGAAATAATGAGTCGTGGGCGTGGTAATAACAAAGAGAATCGTCGGTTTAATATTTGGTAATATATAAAGTAACGAGTCGTAATGGTTCACACCTACTCAGTGAGCATTGTATTGTAATTAACATATGTCCTTGTCTTTGAACATTTACATATACACATTAATGCGCCTCTTAATGTAGTGTTCGATACGTAAATATCACGAATGGAAAATCATTAAGTGTAAATTAATTATAAATGTTACTTCTGACTTTTGTCATAAATAATTGGAACGAGTCGTAAATCTATTATGGAAACTCACTAGTACACACGTTTAATCGATAAACTTTTGTTACGACTGTCGTTAAATATATTTATAGTATTATTATAAGTAAAAACTGCATTGATTATTAGTGCGAAACGCCTCCAGTCAGTTTTATATGAAATTTATTATATCATATTATAATATATGGAAAGTTTACTGAGCGTTTCCAATTTTATATTTACGATCCATGTATAAAAAAAAGCTTGAAATAGCGAAATATTTAACTCTTTTTAGTCAAAATTTTATGTTTTAATTATAATTCATAAGTAGTGGACGAAAATATTTCAATATCTTATCAAAATACATATTAATTGTTATTGAGCGACGTTTGCTTAATATGAATGTTTTTAATATAAATTGAAACATCGCAGGAGCGTCAACCGTGACGGAAAATTGCCATCTTAATTTAATCCTTTGTGAGTGAATAAAATAACAGTATCGTCTTGTAGAAGAGAGATACGAAGGTGAAGAAACCAAACGCTCTTTGAGACGAACAAGGGATGGTAATCTCAAATTTTAATAATGAAGGTTCGCCGTTTCATTATTCCAAAGAGCGAAACGTTAATACAAAAATTACAAAGAAGATAATAATTATTAGTGAAAAATATGTTTAGAGAGAAACTTACATTTTATAGTATGGGCATGTTGTTTCATTTGTGCGAGACAATTCCAATATCGCCGAGTCACGCTATTCCATATTCATTTTACGATAACTCATAGACTCTTTTGTAAAAGAAAATGAATTGAACAATGGTTCAATCGATGTGTATTACGTTCATTTGTAACTTTATTTATTTTGTCTATACGTTGAACTGAATTCATTAATTTTCGATACAAACTTATCCACGGTTCACATCAAAATGGCCCGATAAGTATTTTCGTTGGTTTAAATTGTTGTGTATCATCCGCAAAGTGACCCCTTCAGTCGGAAGTGCAGATCTTTTAATCGTCAAAACTACCCGAAGCAAAAGCACACTCTTCGATACGGGATTACAAACCCAGCTCGGCCAATTGACGATCGGTTGGGCGGAATAGATTAAAATAAATTGAAATGTTCTGTAGAGCGGGCACGGAGCACAATAAGCCGCGTCGATAATCCCAATTTATATAATATACCTAAGTTTGTGTGTATACGAATTTGTATATATAGTACACAAGCTTATCTGGCACAAAATGGGAGAGACCCGGTGTCCCATTGTCCCCTTTATTGGATCCCGACGTGGGCCACACAAACTTGAGCGAAGCCCTTGCGCTAAAAAATAAATCAAATTACATTGTATTGTGTCGCGACCGAACAAGGTTTGATTCCATTTTCGATTCGTGGCCGCATACATTTGTTGACGGAGACGTATTAGACGTAGTACAAAAGGCTCATACGATTATTTCCCAGCGAAGGAACTGTATCTTCATAAGCGGATTGTGCGTCGCACAAACGATTCGCTTTATTTCAAAATTTCATTTGAAATCGAATAATTTCGATCACAGAAAGCGTGGCTTTCAATTTCATCGCTCGAAATCTAAGCTTATGATTGTTGGTGTGGGATTTCTAAATAATATATGCGCTATGCTCCAAAGCGTCTCGAGTTTCCTTTTATCTCTGTTAAAATACGAGTGAGCTTCGAAAGCTTCTCGTGGGATCGTGTAATTGCATGTCGTTGAACAATTTTTACGAATCATTACAATCGAATAACCATATTTCGCGCGGCATTACTTTATTAGTTGTTGAATGTATAAATTATTGGTTTTCCATCCGATTACAAGACTCGACCGTTCTTCTCTCAACACCCACTCGATCGAGCGAACGACTCCGCATCTAGGAAAGATGAGGTGCTTTTTCTGCAATAATATTGCAGCGAAATTGCAAACGTAATCGGATTACATTGAATGCGAAATGCAAGCAGTCATCATGCCAGAAGTATCAAACATACTTTCCAGTTAATTAAATTTATAATAGCGTTTAAACGCTATACTTGCAAAACCGCTTTTCCGCTCCGGGGAAAAGCTCTTCAGTTTGACGTCTCGCATTTTCTCTCGTTACAGAAATATAATATTAAATCGAGACAGTTTTAATTGGACATTATTTCACGGACGGTCACCTGCTTATTGCTCGCAAGTAGCAGGTGCCCCGAGCAACAAGGAACGACGGGAATGTTCGAAATAGGACTTTCGAATAGATTCACTTCGGATAGTCGTTGTAAGTCACGAACCCGCTCTACATCACCGGACCGGCTATGCAAATAACCAATCAAACTTTAATCGAGTTCGGTATCAATCTTATCCGATTAATGGGGACCAGTACGGTAAAGGGACCGTCATACCTAATTCCCCATAAATGAGAGGTTAACGAACTGTCCCCGGCCGTTTCCGAATTTCCGATATGCGGACGTGGAAAAACGAACGTTATATTGTATTGTGTATAGGATTTGTCGTAGCGAAAATAAAAATTTGCATTCACTGAGTGATCTCGTCCTATGTCGGCTTTATTAACGTGACACGATATGGGTTTATTGCTGTCGTGCACAATACTCATTTTGAAGACGGAGAGCTTTAGAGTTTCGTGGAATGTGCCGCTTCATTATGCCATATTTTTTTATTTGCATTTTTTTTTGAAACGTTTGTTTTTCCCAATTTTATTTTAATGAAAGTAAATGAGAATGGTATTTTTTTATATTAAATATTCATCGAATATAATCAATTATTATTTTTATATATTTTTTATAATATTTTTAGTTCATTTACTGAAAAAAAAACTGCTCTCTAATTTAAATTTTTGTGTGTTCAGTTTTTTACAGATAATACTTTATATTGCGAATGTATTATTAACGTAATTTCTCTTAACTAAGAAAATTAAAGAGTGTTCTCTTACAATTAGACATTATGCTTCAATTATTTCTTGTTCAAAAGCTGAATACTATAGTAAGAAAATGTTATAAGTATATTTCAAATACATGTTCAACTTACGACGGTTCGAACTTTAGACCGAAAAAAAATGTATTTTTTTAAATTCATTATTTTTCAAAAAAATTACTTATTAAATCACGAGGTGTTATCACCTACGATCAATACATTTCGGAAAAAATATGGACTAATTAGAATTATTGTATTGTGTACCATTATTTGCCAGAATTTTTTTCCATTCTTTTTGGGATGAATTTATACTTACTTACTGAAAAATAAATCTAGTATTTCGACAAAAAAGCACTAATAATTGAAAAAAAAAGGATTATAAATTTTCTAATTTAATAAGTTATTATTTGTAAAATTTTATCAAATATTACTCAATCAATTGTAGAAAAAAAAAGACGGTGATCCTTATTGGAAACCGTAGCAGATATGAGTTAAAAATGAAAATTTTTATGTAAATAAAATTGATTTTTTTTGTATGGATTCGACTTACAACCAAAGATCAGGAACGTATCTTCGTCGTTAGTTGAGGTATACCTTTATAAATTTTATCACACAAAAGCATAAAATAATTGATGTATATGAAAATTCTAGTATCAACACACCAAAATGAAATAATACAAGTTCTACATTTATCCATCGTATATTCCAAAACATAATATCAAATTTTCTTCAAACCGTTATTCCACCCAAAAATTCATTACGAGCTCATTCCAAAATCGCGTAAATGATTTGTAATTCAGCGAAATTATGCGCGAACGCCGCAATATCCCCGGAAAACTCTCGTGCGTAAATTCGCTCATAGCCGTCGCGGATGGGTTAATTTCACCTTCACACGAACCGAATACAAACACACGTATGCGGCATGCATGTTCTGGCACTTTGTATAAATAAATGTTGTGTGTACGCGCGTCGGTAAATTGCGAGGCGTTTGTCCTGAATTATGTCACGTATGAGGATAATACGGGTGGCGTGCGACCGGTCGATGATATCGTAAAGCCGGGTCCGACATCACGTGCAACAAATGCCCACAGCTGCTGCAGTATCCTTTGTTTTGACCCTCTCTGTACCTGAGGGCCTTTCCCGGGATAAGATCTCGGGACGCATCCGGGAAAGCGTTTTTCGCGCAGCAATTAAACGGGACGCGGTCCCGCAGGGGGCCGTTCGTATTCTTCCGAGATCTTTCCTATTTTATCGGGTTGTTTATGAAATTGTGTATGGAAGTGTATAAGTGTGTTGTAATGGAGTCGGGACGGGCATGAGAACTAGTCGCCGAACTGTCGATGCAATAAAGATGGGCCAGATGGTCTTATTAAGTACGCTACACGAACTGCAGCAGTAAAATATGTAGTCGAATATTGAATAAAAATTCGTTTTAGTATCGCTACACTGTTTCTCTGTTTCGATATGCTCATTCGATAATTGAAATATTATAGGTAGGTGCTTTGTGTCATAAAATTTGGTATTGGGTAAATTTATTTTCTATTTTGGTATTTCTGTCTTATGGTGGTGCAACATGGTTGGCTCACTCTCACATATTCAAATCGTTAAGTTATATCAGTCGCAGTCCATGTATATTGTATTATTAGTCGATGTATATTTGACCCAATCCAATCCCAAACTTTGATCAAAACAAATGAAATTTCTGAAAAAAATGTAATCCAACCTTATCTAACTCAACTCAATCCCCAAAAATATGTATTTATGATCGATCCAAATACACATGGACTAAAATATATCTGACATATCCAAAGTATAAAGCGTGTATATACCATTTTGAAATTCTATAAAGTTTACTTCCACTTTTCTTTAATAAAAACTGAACGTCTCAATCAAAAGTCTGGACGTACTTATTACGGAGACTTTGGTTTGATTAAGTTTTTTCGGTGAAATTTACTAAACATACATATCTTATTAATTCGAACATTCAGATAGAAGATAAGTACCATTATTTTAATTATAATTTAAACTCACACTATTCCAAGTTTAAAAAATTATAGAATTTCAACACAGTGTAGATGTGCTTTATAATTTCACCGTAAATCAGCGATTAATAGCTGATGATTTGTATGCTGTGAACTATATGAACATATATGTATGTATGACCTTTGCACTACTCTAACAAAGTCACTACTCTAACTTGTACGAGAAAAGCTCCCTATTTTTATCTCACAACTCCACAAAGCGCTAAGAAAAGAACGGGTCAGAAGTCGTGCAATTATTGACATGCATCAACATCCACCAATCGGACCCGACTCTCCTTCACATCTCGCCTACCCAACTTTCCCAATTTTCGTTCCCGGACACGCTCGGGAGTGATTTCACGTGTCGGAAGAAACCCGGGTTTCGGTTTTCGGTTCGAGGTTAACGGCGGCTTTCTTCTTCGGCGGGCCGCCCACGCGCTCCGCTTCAGGTGGTTTCAACTTTTACGACGACCAATTAAACAAATTGATTGTAAAAAAAGAGACCCGTAATTATATTGCGACGGCGAGTGCCTTTGGGGTGTAGGTCCGTTTTGCTCTCGGCTCTAACAGACGTCTTCGAGACGGCAATCAAATCGATTGTCGCGCGTGGGCTGCAAGTCGCTTCGTATAAATCAATAGTGGTGTGCAATTATTTTATATATTTTTTCAGATGTATTCAAAAATTGTATTTATTGGTTTGATATTGATGTTTCGAAATGCGTTTGCCATTTATGACAGAATCAATTGAATATTAAATTATGGAGTGTTGAAAAAAACATATATTTTTGTATTCAACGTAATTGGTTTGATACATTAGAACAATGCAAAAGTTTCATCGTATTTTTTTAATTATCAAATATTTTTCTCTTTTCTCCAAACTAATGAATAATGTTTGTATTAAAAATATTCTGTTATGTGGAGGATATTTCCTTTTCAGTATTTGTTAAGTTTTGGCCTAGTTAGTGAGCAATAAACAATCCGTAGAAAATTTTGAAATGTCTAATAATAAAATGCATATATGACATTTTTCACTAAACAAATTTTGTAAAAATAATAACATAACCTTAGCAATCAAAAATAATTGTAACGTGTACAGTAGAAATGCAGTTAACATTAGAATCAGTTGTGATTTTCAAAATTCAGATTTGGAGATTTTTCATTAATTGATAAACATGATGATGACATGATACCGATCATAATCAATGATGATCCACGTCAAAATATCAGAAAAATCGTGTTGAAGATAAATATTAACCGATAAAAAAAAGTTTAGTATTCGCATCACATCAATTTGAAAATTCGTTTTTTTTTAATTAAAAAATAATACGATAAAACTTTTGCATTGTTCTAATATATTTTTGCATTCATCATAATTGGTTTGTTATACATAATAAACATTTCAATATAAGAAAACAATTCAATCAGATTTTTATTTAATGTATTCATTTTGATCGCATTTGGCTTCGATTGCAAATCCCAGTTCATTAAACATGTATTCATACACAGCATTATACGAAGACGTTTGCTTCTTTGGAGTCGATCCACATACACAATACGAAGGAAATTTAACTGCGTTATCTGCATGCGTAGATAATAGGATTATCCCGGTAATTACGGACGAAATGAGTTTTTAATGATCGCGTTATTGTATGCACAACGCATTATGGCTACCCGAGATGCGAATGGCGATAGCTGCGGTTCGGGTGCTCGAAAAGGCCTCGGGCTTTGTTCGGACGAAATTTAAATCGAATTTTATATATATACTTATCGATTGACGGATTGAGAGCTTCTGGTTCGGTCACGCGTTGCGCCACGCGACCAGAAGGTTTAAGAGTACGTTTGATCCCGTTGCTATCCGACAATGTCAATGTGACGGTTTTTTGTTGTGTCGTTTTTCGAACTGTTAATCGTATGCGTGTTCGCTGTCAAAATTTTATTCGCGGTATAAAAATTGAATTTGTATTCAAATTGTGTGTTGGGCGTATCGTAATTTAATTAGCGGTATTAAATTCGAATAAGTATTAATCATGTGGTTCGAGTTACACAATGCCACATAAACATATCATGTGTGTTTTCGGTGTTGTTGCGCGAATAAAATTCGAAGTAATATGCTTTTAAGGAGAAAATATTTTCTAAGAGACATTGTTTGTGTGAGCTTACGTAAAAAGCTTTCACACGTTTGCGTCTTTTAAAATATTTTCCAAAATGCAATGCGGTCCCATTTACACACATATGCACTTACTGATTTATACATACTATTTTCCAATCTATAATATTTTCTTTTGAGAAATATTTCTGCATCAAATTTTCAAAAAACTAATGAGATTAATTTCTATAAAAATTAATTATTTTTTAAAAATTTTATTCGAATACTGAATCCGACCTAATTTCTACAAACTAAACGAAAACTTTTTCACAAACCCGCATTGAAATCCTAATCGTTTTTTTCTAAGATATTTGCCCTTACTTTTTAGTCTTGCGTCTTTCTCTTTAGTACTTTTTGTGTGTTACGTTTTGTTTGTGAAATTGATACGTTTACGTATAACACAAAAAGTTTTGTGTCATATGTGAACTATTTATAATACACATAGGTATATAGTGAAAATGTGTTTTGTTAATATTTTTCAAAACTAAACGCCTCCATTGTCTGAAATTTGAACTTTTTCATTTTCTTCTTTTCTATCTTACGAAATGTTAACTTTGTAGATAACATTTAGCGCATGAAACTAAAAAAAATCAAACCCAACCTATCTTAACGATTGACGCTTCCAAGATCATAAATTGGAAAGGGTGTAGAAACGAAAGCAATTAAGAGAAAAAAGTTCAAGTCTTGATGAAAATACATAATTGAAGCGCTATTACACTGTACATTCTATACGTCGCAGTCCAAGTGTATTTTCAGCCCATCTATATTTAACTCGATCCAACCAAATTTAACCCAACCTAAAACATCGATCAAAACAAATGAAATTGCTAAAAAAACCTAATCCGATCCAAACCAACCTTATCTAACCAAAATCAACCCCCAAAAATGTGTATGTATGACCAATCCAAATACACATGGATTGAAATACACTTGGACTGTGACATAAACAAACGTAGCAATTTCTAAATTCCATATTGTTTTTATAATATTACCAAACTATAAATTAAAAATAATTCCCAAAAAGTGAAACATAAATTTTGAGACCAAACATAAATTTTGAGACCAAACACAAAACTAGTCACTCGATCACGTTAACAACTATTACACCATATTCACACAAAACTAACCGAGTCCCTTATCAGCAGACACACTCACAGACCCACCCAAGCCTTCCAACACCACACATTACACATCTAACCATCGACACGACATATTATACAACGTTCGCAACTACGCGACCGACATTCGCGACGCTGTCATGTCGCGCGGCGTCCGACACCATCAATACACGTCGCTACAAGGCGACCATTTTGCCAACCTCGAATTTCCCGACACACACACGCCGAATGTATATTCCTCGTTTATAATATACGTGCAACATGTTGCGGTCGGCCTTTCGGACACTTGTCCGACGGCGCCGTCCGCCCACGCATAGTGGCCTGGGAACGGGACGGATCTCAACGCCGTCTGCGTTGCCGTGGAAGCCTTTTGGTTTGATGTGTCGGTGGCGCCGAGGTGGGTGATGGTTGCGAAAGTTGCACTGTTGTCTGATGATTTTATGTTTTGTTGTGTTATGGCTAGGCGCAGACTTCAGATTTTTTGTCGGTCGATGATTTGGTGGGGTTGGACTGCTAGGAATGGCGGATCCAGGAAATTTGCAGGGTGGGGGAAATTTGTAATTTTTAATACATTTTATTTTTAAAAATATGACTGATATTCAGTGCTTTTTTGAAAAAAAAGGTGCCGGTACACATTTTTATCAAGTTTTTTATAATTTCGTATTAATAGCGCCGCAGGCGAAATTTTTTTCACAAAAAGTATCGAAGTTGATAAAATTTAAAAGAAATTAAAGAAATTTACTAAAAATACAAATTTTTTAACTAAAATGAGACGATTAAATAGCATATTTTCTCGAAATTAAAGACATTAGCGCCGCAAGCAGTTTTTTTTTTTTCAAGAATAAGCCATATGAGTGAAATTATAACTGAAAAAAAATAGAAATCTTAATGTGCTTAAATATTATATTTTATTTATTAAACTTTTTTTTAAATTCGAATTGCAATTATATAATATATATATATATATAAAATTATGTAAATCTCTAGGGTTCTCGTCTGCTAATTTGTAAGCAGTTAATACAAAATTGTCGAGTCGATTGACTAAAACGATTGGCAGGTGTGCGCGCGTGGTGGAGCACCATACTGAATTACAAGTCTGCCGATAGTTTATTGATGGATTAGTTTGAAGGCAATCGTGTAGGTATCTATCGGTAAACTATCGGCTGACTACTAAAACGGTATGGCGGTATAAACGGTATTTCCATTTGTTTGAACTCATGATGGTTCTAAGGTTCTTTGACATCATATCCAATGCACATGGACATTTAATATACGGTAAATCAATATTTTTCTTGTTATTATGGCAATGGTTAATTATTTTTCTTACAGAATTATCTGCTGGTTTTAATAGTTTTAGAGTCAAGTTTTTGTTAGATTTTAATTTACACTTTCTATTACGGTTAGAATCTTTCATTTTATTTTTATTTATAAAATATTTATCCACGGTTTTCATTCTTGGTTTATATTTTTTGTTACGGTTAGAGATTATTTTATTTTCTTTATTAGGGTTAAAAATAATTTTTCCGTTTCCTGTAGGTTTTTCGTCGCGTTTTGT